>CM057383.1:23605860-23895860 GCA_030015415.1 Cynopterus sphinx | reverse complement strand
GGGTTGTTATGTATACTTTCTACTATGGGGTTATTATGAAAAAAGGAATTCTGAAGGTGACCAAATGCTAGAGAAATTTGTCCAGAATCTTTTCCTATATATAGGCATTTCTGAATTTGTGATGTGTATGTGTATATGTATATAAATTATGCATACATGCACATGCACATACACACACACGAGATTGATTAAAATTAAAAGTTGTGTGCTTATATTTTTCACTTTAATGAGCACTCAGATGTTAGTGAAAAATTAAAAGGTGATTATACTTAGCTATAGCTGTACACTCAATGTATGTTACACACAGTAGGAAATAAATATAAAGCCAGTGAAAAAGCCTCAACATTGCAGCTATATGCATTAATTAAAAGAAGTTTGTTAAACTAAATTTGAAAAAAAACTTCTTTAATTGTGTTTACCCAAAAGCCTTTTCTTCCTAATTTAAATAGCATAAACATCTGGACTAAAGCAATATTAGAATCATGGCAGTAGTCAAGCAAATCTTGTGGAAAATAATGAAATTAGATCCCTGGTGTTGTGACAGAGTAAGGGCAGGATACAGCAGTTCGATGTTAATAAAATTTCCATGAATGACTGAATACAATTAAGAAATTGTCAGTTGCGGCAATGAACTTTTGTAGCTCATAGATGTTTGCATCATTTGATTATGCTGGCAATTTAAAATTGTTTGTTAGTGTCTGTGTTGGGATATTAATTATGACCTTTATTACAGCCCACAATTAAACTAGTCATATAGCAACCAGCACATGGTGTTGAACTATTTAGAAAAGGGTCTGCTGTATTTGGGCCACCAGTGCCCTTTCAAACTGGAAATGATTTTAAAAAGATGCAGTAGCTGAGAAACCACAACAACTGGTATGAGCAAGCCCTTTAATACAAGAATTTCTTTTTAATAGTGTTTTAACAGTTTTAATTGCTAACAACATCTGTAAAACTAGAAAAAAAGCATTTTTAACTGTGACTCCAAGAAATGCTTTCCCTATTTCAGGAAGAGAAAACAATTATTCATTGGTTAATTAGCTGTAAACAACTTTTAAAAGACACATCCATTATATATGTAATTATTTGAAAAAAGGCTTCGTTGTTATTTGTACTAATGCATAATTATTAGTGCTTGCTGAAAGGATTAACAGTAGTTAGATGACCACTATTATTGTAGAGTATCACAATGAAAAAATGAGATTAGCATCAAGAAGGAATGTGTTATGATGAATCAGATAGGAGTTTTTTTGTTTTGTTTTGTTTTTTCTTTTTCGCACCCTTTTGTAGAGAGAATGTAGAGCTATACGACATTTCAAAAAGTGTGTGTTTGAAACTCAAGGAATGGCAGTTTTTTCATCTTTATTGTTATGACACATAAAGAAAATATCTCGCTATATGAGAATATATTCCTAGGGTAACACTGCTACAATAATTTATCTATTTATTTTTAACTCTGAGTACTCTTTTTAAAAAAATCAACAGTAAATTATATTTTTAACCTGTAGTTATTAAAAATAAAATAGTTATCAATAAAACCATGAGCTATTTAGACTCATTTGTGCTTATGGCAGCCTTTGTATTATATTTATTAGATCAGGTAACTTGTTCCTCATGGCATGTTTGATAATTTACAACCATTGGTAGAAATTAAGCACAATGAGACCAAAATAGTTCTAATATTTGGATTTCAGTTGATGACATTTATTACTGACTTGCTTCCAGTATTCAGTTATTTTAGGTGAAACAAAAACTTGGACATTCCAAAGTCAAATATTTTGAGTATTGTCCTTTTCCTCTCCCTTTGTTTAGCTTCCTTTTCCCATTATCTCAAATTTGTTAACCTGATACCATTATTAAAAAGACTCAAAGCTGTGCCTTTCATTCTGCAGTGATGTTGAAAAAGATATTGTGTAATCTGGGGACATACCCAGGGCTTCTGTACTTGTTGCTACTGTGTATTATAATTAACTCAGTTTAGATGGTCCAGAAGCATGGTGTGGGCTTTCTTACCACAGATGTCTGGATTTGGTTCCACTCAAGATCCCTCTCATAGAAAGAACCAAACTTTTGGAACTCTGGTTTTAAGATTTGCAAACCTAAATTTCCCAGGATGCCACTTAAAATTTCAGTGGTAGTGACATCTTCTTTATCTATCCTAGGAAAGGAAAGCTAAATATTTCCTGGAAGAAGGCCACTGTGAGGTGAGGCCTTTCCCAAAGCACTGTGTAGACAGGAAAACTCTTATTTCTCAGTAATGTAGTCTTTGCTCCAAAGTCCTCTGCTAAATTTTGTACTCCAAACTGAGATTGTAAGCTAGTGTCCTTGTAAGTCACTCTAGCCTGTTGGAGAACAATATTTTGAGCTTGAAGTTTTGTAGCATTTGGCATGAGCTTGCTATCTCTAAGCAGTGGAATTTTTTGCTTGGGGTGATGGGAAGCAAACCTGTTTGTGCTGTCATATTGGCCAAAGGACCTGAAAAGCATCATGGCTTGAGAGACCTTACATGTGACGTTATTTCAGTGGTCATTTATTTTTTAGTTTACTTGACTACTAGTTAATATGGTGAGTTATCAGATTCCTCTTCCCAATTCCTCCCCTATTTTTATTTAATGTCCCAAATATTTGAAAGAGGGGGGATATCTGGAAAATTCACCTGTATAACCTATTCTATCTTATGGGATTTTTTTTTTCATGAATTCCAAATTCAAACACAGCCCAAGGCCTTTGGCATGGAAGGGGTTTTAAATGGATGCTGTAGCGCTGTTATTTTCATTAGTTGACAGGGAAATTATTACATTTTTAGGGATTTGTGAATTTAAGCATAGATGATTACTTCAAACGTTTGGGTTTTTCAAATGGGAAGCCTTGTTGCTCAATTTACTAATTTATTTTGTGATCTGTGACTAAACTGAGTAAAAATGCAAATAGTATCAGGCCCTTTCCATTTTATCACCGGATCAGTTTACTGATGAGAGGATCAGAGTCACTAAACACTCCAACACTCTTGTGATTCCTAAGTAGTTGGGCATTAAAAGCAGCTAAAGTGAAGACTATGGGAAGATTGTGGCACTTCACACAGGGAGGTTTAAATGAAATCTAGTTATTTATTTTAGGTTTAAAATGAAGAGTCTCCAGCTCAGTTTTATTGGCCATTGTGACAGCACAAACAGGTCTGTTACCCATCACACGCGACAATAAACTGCATTGCTGGGAGGTGGCAAACTCACGCAAAAAGGAAAGCATTTGGCAAAGGCTGAGTAAAAAATGCTGCAAGCTTAAAGGGACCCTGTTAAATGTCTTTGTATGTTATTTGTCTGGTTCTTAAAAAGTGAAAATCATGTTTTTGATTTGTTTTCTCCCTTTGCATTTTGCAAGGCTCAAATAAGTTTCTTTTAATATTTATGACATTCAAAATAGTTTATGAAAAGGCATTTCTTTCATATGTATATATTAATTTTTCAACGAAGCCAGGTCATCAAGGGACCATTAACAAGAGAAACATATTGAGATACAGTGCATTGTTATATATGTTTAGAAACACTGTGAGTCAAATGAAATCCTGATATAATTTAATCAGGCTTTAATATGGGATTTATTCCACAAATCCAGTAGAGGGAGTGTGAAATTCTCAGTGGCTGTACATAGATTGAAGATGCCTTGAAGCACAGATGATGGGAAATATGAATCCCAATGTGATGGGATCAACAGTCCAGATTTGTCATCTCCTCAACACTCCAAAATATGAAAAGAATCTGATATGGCATAAAAATTTATTTGTTTAGCATCATCTCTTCTGAATGTCTCTTTAAAAATTATGTGATTAGACTAACTGACATAGCTCATTTGTGAAATAGGTCAGGGACTGACTTCAAGAAGTCCACATATGCAGGCTTGCAATCCTTATCCAGAACCCTTGGGGAAGATATATTTCTGCATTCAGAAATTTTCTGTTTTAGAAAAGTGGTATGGTGTATATACCATAGATTATACAATACCTCCAGCTAGGTCCGAGGCACTACCCTATAATCCAGAAAATTCATATTTCTTCTTTGCTGTGTATGAATATTCACACTGAGTGAGATAAATAAAGACTGGAAATACTCTCCTTGAAATTAGTTCAGGTCTGGTTTTGCTGCCACATGAATTGTGAGAAATTTTTTAGAGCTTTTCAGAGTTGCAGAAAGGAGATTGTAGACCAATATTTGTATACTCAGTCAAACCAGTTATTTCAAGGTGTCATAGTTTTAATTTTTATTTCAGTTGGCTCATATTATATTGCTGTAATCAAACAAGCAAATAGGGACAAACACAGTGAGAATTTAAATGGCAGATATAAGGTTTTGTTTTGTTTTGCTTTTAATAAAAGGTCAACAAATATATTGATGAACAAAAATGAGCCAAGCATTGTGCTAGGTGCCCAGGGGTATGCTAGCTAGAGGAGTAAAATCATGGTCTCTGCCCTCGTAGAATTTATAGTGAATTTAGGCATTTGAGACTCTCATCCTCTCATACACGTGTGCGAGTGCACACATGCACAGAATAATATAAAGAGGCATATAAACAAGTACTAAATTAAAATTTCCAGATAATACATGCTTTAGGTCTGCAGTGGTAAAGAGTTTTCAAATCACCTGCCAAATCCTATTGATTGACAGTGGTTGCTTCTGGTGCTGTATTGGGGCTTCTGAGATAAGTCTGAGATTAGCTGCAAGTCTCCTTATAGATCATCAATGTATGCCATGATGGTAGAAGAGTGGAATGAAAACAGATATGACATATATTTGCCATTCTTCTGTATATAGGTAGTCAAAGTCCAGGAAGGATTTTTATTAAGAAGAATGTTTTATTGCTGCTGTTGTACAGTTGTTATTTAATCATTTCAGTCAGTTTTAAAAAGTGACACGAGAGTTAATTATTTTCAAAAGTTTAAGAGCATATTCACGGAATCATGTGGTTGTAATATGGAAAACCCTTAAATAAATATGACATTTTAGTTTTTTGTGCAAAATTCTGGCATGGTTACTTTACATGGAACAATAAAATTCGATAAAACAAATTAGATTATAATCATATTTATTAGTACTTGAGAATCTTCAGCTTAACTTTTAGTTGCTTTTTTATTTTTTAAATATGTTATAAAAATGTAATAATGCTAATTAAATGTGAATCTCTCTTCCAAGAAATAATCATCCATTTTGGGGTTGTTGCCCTAAGTTATTATCTTTTCTGGTTTCTTTTTCTCTTTCCCTCGTTGTTTTAGGAGCCCTGTTTGCACTTCATGTATTGAAATGGGAGGCTTTATCATCTTGCTGCTAAGATCATTTGGTTTCCTAGTCCACCTTCTGTAATGTTTAATTATGATGAGTACAGGATGTTGGAAAAGACCTCATTCCAATGTGATTGTTATGAAAAATACATACATGCTTATATATGTATGTATAATCTGCATATACATGTATGTATGTATTATGTGTGTATGTGTGTATAAATATATATGTATAAACATTCTTTAACAGCAAGGATGTAACAGTTCTTGTAACTTTCTTCTGTCTCCCTTACCCCAAGCCTTCTCACATGACCTAATCACAGGAAAACGTGTCAGATTTCTCCTAGCTCTGGAGTTTGACCTCTTCCCATAAGAATTGGGTTTTGACATAAGCTTTCTCCAGTTCTGACTGAAATATCTTGAGATCTTATTTGAGAAGTTTTTTTTTTTCCTCTTGAAATTTTATTCTCATGTTTGGAACAAAAAGGTTATTTTAGTCTCGTCAATTATTTCATATTTTGCAAATCCGTGGTAAATTCTGGAGTGACTTAGTTTTATATCATTAACAAATTCTGAGCTGAATATTTTTAAATGAATTCTGAAAAGTTCAAAGTTCCCTGCTGCTTGTGTGAAAGGTTAGGCCATCACATTTAAAACAAGACAAAATGAAATAATAGAGGAGCCACAGGCATCTTTTATTTCTACATCTTTGGGAAACAGCAGCAGGGATCAAACAGTTTAGCTATGACAGTGCCCTTCTAACCTGCCATGTACCTCCTTGGGCATGAGAATGGACAATCCAAGGCACTGAAAATATGCTCATCCAGACTTTTTTGAACATCAAACTGGGCAATCATATCTATACTCAGGGGAAGCTGCTTCATGGCTGGCCAAAGAATGGCGATGCAGGCAACCAAATGAAATGGATTATAAAATTTGATTGATATAACAAATCGAAGTTAAAATGTCCCCTACTGCATTTAATACTGAACTGGGAAATTGTGATCAGATAGTGTGGAATTATACATTATTTTTGCCAAAAAATAGAATATTGACTCATATACAAAAGATTTTTAGAAGAAATAGAAAAATAAAACTACCAATTTTTACCAGATGTCAGCTAACAAAAAGACTTTATAATCAATTCATTACAGGTTTATTTTAAAGATATTAAAGATACCTTGACTCAATTGGCACATATGTATATATAAAGAAAATTATTATTAGCAACTAAGTTGCTTATTCTAAAAATACTGTATAAAGTAAAATACATCTTAAATTCTTCCAGCTTTGAGTCTATTTAAAATTTATACAAAATTATATGCACAATTTTAAACATATGCGAAGACAAGTAAAATACCACTTTTATAAGATAAATTGACTTTATAGTTTAAAGAAAAAATCAGGTAAAAAAGATTAACTTGGTTTAAGGTACGTGTATGTATTTTTACATTGCTAGATCCCGATAGTATCTAAAAACAGGCTTGTGAATCTCAGATTCTATAATTTGACTAAACAGAGAAATTTGTTAATGCATAGCATGTTAATATATTTCCCTTACACTGAGGTACATATGGTTTTATTGAGCACATTTACTATTACTATTTACTATTAATGATATGATATCTGCACTTCCACTCTGTTCTGTGTGAGGGTGTCAAATTAGAACGTTCTTTATATCTTCTCACACATCTCAGAAGTCCATTAGTAGCTTCATATGTGTATCAACATCTGTATAGTGCCTGTGGCAGCCATTGGCATGTACATGCATACCTCCAACTACAGGAAGTGTGATTGACCAAGGCCTCCAGATGCTGTGCTCTGAAATCCGCTTCTGAGTTTGCTACATGGCTCAGCCAGTCACTGAGCTTGGTGGCATGCTGAATCAGGCCTGTTCCTGGGTCAGGTGGATCTCCTCTAACAGCTGGCTTTAGTACAAGGACTCTCCTATGACTCACTGAGCCTTTTTAGCAAGGCAATCTAGGAAGCTTCTACCAATGTAGAGGTTCCCCATTCTTCTCCCTTGATCAGACTGCATCATGGTCTGAGGGCTCCCCCATTCTCTCCTCTGGTGTCCTCTTGGCATCTTTTTTCTAAGAGAACCCAGACTAACACAGTGCATTTAATTTATCCTTATTCTTTTTTGGATTATAATTATTTGTCAGCATTATCAACTTTAACAGAATGAAGTGCTCAATAAATGTTTAATGAATTTATAAACGAATGGATGGCTTTTTGAGCAAGATTCATAGATAATGAAATTCCAATATGATGTGGCTTTTGTCAACTATATGCTGCCAGTTTTACTCAGTCTCTATCTTTAAAATGTTTTGACATTTAAGGTTTTAATGTTTTGCAAGTTTGAATACTGCTTGTGACTCACCCAAGCAGGTGATATTGGTAGGGCCAATATCATTGTGTTTTGGTTGTTGACCAGCTACTCATTCACAACCAACACATATTTCTGAAACATCTGTAAGTACTACTGAATGAGAGAAGTGGGGATAACAAAATGTATAAACATGGTTTTTGCCCTTAAGATACTTACTATCTCAGTTGACTAGAGGCAAAATTTGCAAACAACATTAATTAGCAGTTAAGCACACTAAATACTTGAGATTTGAGTCAGAGAACCACTTTCACAAAAAACCTAGCCCTAGAGCACGCACAAATAAGTGGTCCACTTGTGTGCAGAGAGAATATTCCTAGGTTTCACAATTTTCTCAATGAAATTAACCCTTTATACCTACTTACTTGCTTTTCTAGGCTTCTAGTTAGCAACGTAGAATACTTGTGCCCTGATTAGAGAGTAGAACCTCAGTCATTGGCTATTCATTCTTGCTATTCAAAGTTTTATCTGTAGACAAGCAGCGTCAGCATCACTTTGGTAGTTACAAATGCAGAACCTCAGACCTAACTCCAGAACTGCTCCATCAGAATCCTCATCTTTAACAGGTGACTCACATGCACATTAAAATTAAAAAAAAAATGCCTTGGAGTCTAAAACTGTTCTGTCAGTAGACTGAGACTTAGATCACGGAAGTTCACAAATTACCAGGAATCTTGCCTTGCGTTGCAAGAGTTTTGACTAAGAATTGGATTCCGAACCTGATTGATCAACATTTCTTAATGAAGTCTTTAAAAATGATTTATTTGCTTTTTATACCTAGTGTTGTTACCCAAAAGATTTAAGATGGCTTATAAAATATATATAATAAAATGCTTTAAAGAGAATAATAATAGCAACAACAAAGATAATAATGACACTGTTAGAAATAAAGGTGAAGGGAAAAGATAGAGAAGATAAAAGAAGCCATGGGAGAGAAGGGTCCGCAAAATCCATGCACAGAGGTCTAGTGCCCATGTCTTCTTCTGTAGTACAAAGGTTATTTATTGAAGATGCTGGGCATCATGCTAGTCAATACCACCTTTATAATATCCCCATAAGAAAGCCTTCCAAAATTTAGTGCCAGGAAAATCTTTGTCTAATTTGAAGAACTGTTGTGCTTTCTTTATGATAATAAAGCTTATATAAATTATACGTTCCTTTCTTTCTCTGATTGCTAGGAAGCACCAGAAAGGTTGCTATATTTTTCTTATTTATTTGTTTGCAAGTTGGTTGGCAGGGTGGGATGGGGTTTTTCAAAAAGACTTCCTATAGCCTTGATATAAACTACTTGCCATATATTCATCTATTTCCTGCTCAGTTCTGTGAGTTAAGTTCTGGGAGTCAGCCTTAATTTTAGATTTTCTTGCTTGTAGCCAATTGTGTTAAACATTAATGTAATTGAAAATATCTTTTTAAACCTGTGAATAATTCAGTTTGTTTTCCAAAGTATTTTCCTCTAAAAATATTGATTTTTAAACGAAACAAAACAAAACAGAAACAGGACTAAATATAGAGAGAATAAACTGATTGTTGCCAAAGGGAGTGAGATAGGGGTGTGGGTGAAATATGGGTGAAATACATACATACATACATACATACATACATGCATACATACATACATACACACATACATACATAAATGCATACAAGTGAGGTTTAAGAAAGAAAATATCAATTTCAAAATACAACACATGTTAAAACTTTAAGTGTATGGTCATAGGAGTCATCTGTGGAAGGGACATATAGCCTTTCCTGTATTATTTTATCTGAAAAATTATTAGAATGGACATAATAAATACCAGGTACTTTGGCTTTTTTCCCCAGTTATTACATTGTAATGATTTTTATTAAATTTCAGATTTTAATTAAATTTGTCAGTATTTTACTAAAGTTTTAGACTTAACATTGTTTATATATGTTCCATGACATTCAAGTTTCTTGAAAGTTGTAGATAAAACTGTAGACCAAATATATATAGAAGTCTCCCTAGTATTATAATCTCCATTGTTGAATAGCATTTATTTTATAATTGATGCTTGGCAGCCTGTAATTTTTTGCCTTTTATATCTTGAACATTTTACAGTTTTCATTAATTTTTACAGTATTTACATCCAACCCTGTCATTGTATTTTTTCAGTGATGAAATGAAGATGATTTTTATCTGATTATGTCTTCTTGGGCCAGAGGTTCTCAGTCTGAGCTGCACAGTAGAAACATCTGGGGAGCTTCTAAAAATCCAATTGTCCATGCCATACCCCAGGTTAATTAAGTCAGAATCTCTGGAGTTTAGACCCAGGTATCGAGATTTTTTAAACCTCCCTGGCTGATTCCAACATTCAGCCAGGTTTGAGAATCAGTGCATGAGACAGAAAATCACATCTTCTCTAAAACACTCCTGATGGCCCCACTAGATTTTGGAAAAGATTCTGTGCCTCAGGTTTCATACCCATTGGGTGTGTTTCTATCCTGCATCCTAAATCATTTTCAGGCCCATAAAAATCTAAACAGTATAGAAAAAAGTGGAATTATTTTGAAACAAGTTTTACCTAACAGAGTTATTGCTTATTAAAATATGTAGAATTCCAAACTTTGTCATTTCATAGGTGTAGTTGAATCCATCTGAAGTTTATTATAAGGACTCTGTTTATGAAATATCCAAGTAGGCATTCCATTGAATTAATATTCAGCACTTAAAATTGAATCTGCTATTCAAAGATCATGTATGCAAACCCACAGGGCTAGCATATAAAATATAGACATATGTATATAGATTTATGTATGGCAATCTTTTCTTGAGCCCAGAAGAATTAGTTGAGGTTGATACTGGGAGCTTCAAATTTGAGGCAGAAACTTCGGCTTTCTCTCTTCCTCTGTACCTGGTTCTGCCTGAAAATTCTGTCATCTTTATTGTGTAGACAGTTAAAATGTAAAATCAGGTGAGATTGATTTCTCCTCTCTCCACTGTCTACATTTTCTATAAAGTACAGAATCTCTGGATAAATATCTGTAAGAAAGTTTACGTGTCTACTCTGACAGTTACAAATAATTTTGTAGGATAGGCAGACAGACAAATTGTGCTGAGAGTATTTCTTTAAAAAAAAAAAAAAAGAAAGAAAGAAAGAAAGAAAAAAGAAGAAGAGAGGGAGAGCAAGTCTAGCCTGGAAAGAAGAGTAAATCACAAAAGTGATCTCAAGTGAACAGAGATAGATTTCTGGAATACGGCGTGCAATGAAACCACTGACCTCTTATACACGGGTTCATGTCTTTTTCTACAGAAACAGATGGGTAATAGCATAATGCCGAAATCATGCTCTACATAATATGGACCTAGTGATTGCAGACCTGATTGCTTGCCATATGGTTGCTGAAGGGTTGAAGAGAAAATGGGATGATATGCAAACCCTTAAAAGCAACATTTTTATTGAATGGCCATTACATTAAAACCCAAACTCTGCAAATGAAAGCAAAGAACTGTGGTGAATAATGATGAAATAACAAAGCAATAAAAGCAGCAGCAGCATGGTATGTATTTTGTTTTCGATATGCAAAGTAAGGGCAGACTTATTTTTGTCACTTTGCCTAGCATTATTATGAGCATTAGGGGGCGAGGTGATGGGATATAAATGCCTTTAGGGTAGAAATACTGTATGTGTGGAAACATTGTTGCCTTCACTAGGTCAGAGAGAAAAAAATAATCACTTGTCCCGGAGGAACTGAATTTGACTGGAAAGCTACCTGCAGTATGTGACTAACCTCCGTGAAGTTCAGTATATCAGCAAGAAGCTAGCAGTAAAAACCTGTTTGAGAGTCTAGTGTGATAAAGCAAAATGAAGAAGCTTGTTTACTTTTTGCCTTTGAATTTCTTCATGCAGATTTTGCTGCTGACTGTTGGCAAACAGGTGTATGGGATAAGGTGGATGCTGTTTCCCAGAGCGTATTACAGTTTAGTTGAGCAGCTGTGATCTGTTTTGCTCTGAGTTTTGTTTTTAGTGTGTTACTGGGAACAGATAGGATTTTTTTTTTTCCTTTAAAGAAATTTATTAGCTTGCTTCAAATTTGCATACACTTCATTTCCTGTTTCTTTAATGAATGTCTTTCAATCATGCAAAATCATAAGAGTCTTTGCTCTTCGAAATAGAACTCAAATACATTACACTAAACCTACTAAGATTATGTGGAGAATAATGAGGTGAAAGGTAAGAACAGTCCTTCAGTGAGAAGTCTGAAGCATCTAATTTTCTTTTAGAATGTCAGAGCAACTGATCAGGACCAAACATTCAAACAGAGAATATTATTATGCTCACAAATATGTGGAGATTTAAAAAATTTCAATTCCCTGGTGACTGTGTAGGTTCACTGTTCAGAAAAAATTTTAAGAGCCTACAAATGTCCCCTTACTATGAATTAACTTTCTTTTTAAACCCTCTCTCTCTTTCTTTTTTATTTTTATTTTTTCAATTCCTAAGGATTAAACTCTGTGATTAGTGAGTAGTCTGAGCAGTTTGCCCTTATTTTCCTCACATTTTTTTTTCTTATGCCCATTGCTTTAAATCATTTTTTCAGGCGCAGAGAAGTCCCAGGAGAGGTTTTAAGTTCAAGTTGAAAAAGGGTTCGGACCTCTTATAAACATTGCCCACTGTTTATAAAAAGTTTATTTGGAGGAAAACATTTATGTTAGCTAATGTGAGGTTTGGAGATGTTCTTTAATTTACCTTGGTTCTTGTCTCTAATTGTTGAGGATAATTAAGAGTTATTTTGTTTAGTTGGAACTGTTATGTTCACTCTCGAGCTAAGTCATTATTAGCTTAGTTCAGGAATTCTCAATTCAGTGGGTCAGGTAAAGCACCAACCCCAGAGTTTCTGATTTAGTAGATCTACATGGAGTGGGTTATAACTTTCATTTTTAAACAATTTCCCCATTGATATTGATGCCACTGATCCTGGCACCACACTCTGAGAACAATTGGCTAGGTTTTTAATGCCAAGCGGTCAGGCAGAAACCTTAACACCGTCACCTATTATTGATTTGAATATAGAAAGAGTTTTATGAGCCTTGATTTTTTATTTTTTATGTTTTAAAAATCATGTGCTGCACACTTAAGGCAACAAATGAAGTCACACTGAGCAAGACTAAGACAGTTTTGTCCAAAGTAGGAGAGTAGGTACAGGTGAATCCACCCTAGCCCTGAGGAGTTGTAACTTTCTATATTTCAACATTGCTAAAAACAATCATCTAAGTGACATCTTGACATCCTGTGACAATCTACACCATTTTGGTTTGGGAGCTGAAACCTGTACACCTTTGAAATCCCATTCGCTTTTGCTGGAAGACTAGGGATTTCGATGGCAGTGTTCACAGAACTCTCATTCACTCAAATGAGTTCTGGAATAGTTAGGCATTTCATCAGCCTCATTGCTTTTATTACTTTCTGTGGCCTAAAGACACATGACAAGTGTAGGATAATATTTAAGACATTTTATGCATGGGAAGAGTTTTTTCCTCCCAGTGATGAGGAGCATTTTCTTCCTGCCTAAAAAGCTGATTTTTATATAGCTTGACTGGTGACATCTTCAGTGTGGCAGAAATAAGTTTTGCATAACTTTTAAGAGCCCAGTCTGACCTATTTAACAGATACCCAGTGCTACATAATGTATTTAGGTCAAATATTGTGTTTGAGCTCCTCACCACTCTTGTGCTAGTCTTGCTTTGGGTGAAAACCTCAGGTATATCACAGATGTGGATATAGGGCAAGAGATGTTGCCTGATATCAAAATATAATAAATCTCTATATAACGTGATTATCATGTCACCCAGTCCAACAACCGGAGTTAAAAAGGGACTTAGGATGTTGATGAAATATCTGCCAGTTTTACTGTAAGATATTCACAACACTACTGTTAACGCGGTGCTATGGCTGAGAACCTAAAAGCATCAGTGGATTTAAAATGCTCTGAATTTCAATTTGGATTTTTTTTTTTAAATATTAAAAGAAAATGGTGGTCTGCTATCACATTTTCTGTAACTTTTTACTTGAGAAGTCAAATGATTAAGTTTTGACACATGTCTCTCAGGGTAGGGTTTTTTCCTAGCAGAAATTTCTCAGGTAAAGGTTGAATCCTAAAGATGGGCAGTGTCATTATCCTAATATGTTGGAAGATGAATCTATCAATCTTATAACAATACTTTATTGCCTCCAAGGATCTTAAATTATATAAAAGTAAATGTGAACTTGAAATGAGATGTTGAGAAAATTCACTTCAAAAATTATTCTAAGCTAGCTTTTGTGTTTATCAACTACATTTGTTCTCTGTCTAAATGGAGAACACTGATTTTTTTTTTTTTTAAGAATTAGTGCTAGTATCTTTTCATTTTTGTACTCATGTCCTACTTTCCTTCCTCCAAGGTACTAAAACAAGTGCCTTGAGCTTTAGGTCAATGCCTACTTAGAAGGGATAACAAAACCTTCTAATTTAATTTTTTAGCTTCGGTATGTAATATACTATTATTCTCATTTTATTGCTTACAAGCTAAGATCCACTTGCCAATGAGGGTAAATTCCTTGTAAAGCAGAGGTTAGGAATCAACTCTCCTGCCTTGTTGTGTGGTTTTACCTTGGCTGCAGTACCCAGGCTGTAAAATCAGTGGGTCTCAGCCCTGGCTGCACATTAGAGTCACCTGGGGAGCTTTTGAAAAAAAAATATCATTGCCTGGACCCTACCCTAGCCCATTAAGTCAGCATCTCAGGGGATGGGGCCTGGGCAAGGATATTTTTTAAAGCTCTCCCGGTAATTCTAATTGTACAGCCAGGATTCAGAACCACTGTTCAAAATCAAACAACATACAAGTTCCTCCTAAGTCTATAAAAATCACTTTTCCAGCATTCACATCGCTATTCACAAACTGCCACTCTTATACAAATGAAAATTATTAAATACATGGAAGGAAAGAAATTCCATATTATAAAATTTCTTTTGGTAACCTACTTAAACAGAGAATAGGATACTTGACCAAGGCTTGAGAACAGAAGCTTTGACCAAAGATTATGAATATGAAATGATGACCATATTGGATGTCTCTCCCCACCGACCCCCAAGCCTTTAATTTAGAACGATGACTGGTGAGACAGCACATGAATGCACAGAGCCAGGCATGTTACCCACTCTCTTCCCTCACCATCTATAAAATAGTCATAGCAGTACGGTGGTTATGAGTTAAATTTAAAATATTTGACATATTGAAGGCGTGAAGTAAGTGTTTTAAGATAAAGAATTAAAGATCACAATTTCTGCTTTAGGCCAAATGGCAAAGCAATAAATTTATCTTTCATTATCTTTTGTTTATATCTACCAAAGGGATACATTAAAATGGATATCAGTAAGCGTATTATGCATCTTCAAAACAAATGTAAGTGACCTTTAAATGAGCTGTTTTTTGTTACTTCGATTATTTGTGTGTTCTCTTTTACCATGGATACTTGAAAAGTTAATTTCCCCTCCTCACTTTTCCTTTCTTATTACTTCTTTTCCTAGATGAATATGATGTTAATATGAATAAGCTCATTATTATATTGTAATACTTGTGGGAGAAGACCTTTTTTGGAACAGGGCACGTATCCAAGAGCTTAACTTTGTGAATAGTGGTGGTGGCATGATGCATGAGGTGTGGTTAGTGCACTTCACACGATCTCATTCACCGTGATGGCTCATCTTACTTTAATTTTATAAAACCCTACATTTGCTTTTGTCCATTATCTGAGAAGTAAATACATATTTATCCTGTGTATTTTCTTTAACTATGATATTTTTGGTTATTTTAATTATGTGTAAACATCATTGATAAATTTTAACCATTAACAATATATCACTTGCATATTTTACTTAACTGACAGATTTATCATCTTTTATTTTTAAAGTCCTAGTAAATTTACTGGCACTTTTGAAATGAAAGAAAATGTTATTGACCTTATTAAAAGTTATTCATGCGTGTGTGTGTGTGTGTGTGTGTGTGTGTGTGTGTGTGTGTGTGAAATTTCACTTTTACATGGTCTGTCTCTAATGTCCTGGTCTAAAGTCCACTACTGGGTTGGTAGATTTATTATTTTAAAAATTCATTAAAATGATATATAAATTATTTTTTTAAAGAAAGACATTTAATTTTCTTTTATAATTATGAGATTATTACAAATAGAGATACTTTTAATCATTTCATTTAGATAATTTATGGTAATGTGCTGCTTTACTCTATAAACATAATCTGGAGGCGAACTGTGTTTAAGTGAAATGGGTAGTATACTTTTTTTGTTTTTATGTAGCTGCAATAATGACCCCAGTAAGAGTCTATATATTAATTTATGAGATACTACTACTTAAACCTACCCTCAAAGAAAAAAGAAAATCCCAAGCTGCCCTTAGAGGAAGAAAATCATTCCACATGGTGTGCCTTCATTCTCTTCTCTTTGTCCATTCCCAAGGCTTCATCTATGAGGCTTAATTTTGATTAACAGCCTTTCTTAGGAAGTGGGAGGCAGAAACGAAGATGCTAAACTCTCTCTGAAGTGTGTGCTAAATGATTCACAACAGTGTGAATGAATCAATTTCTGCAAGCATTCCCAACCTTTTAAATATGTAGTCTGCCAAATCTTTGTTGGATTACATTCAATTAAGAAAAAAATAGCACCTTTCTCCATGGCACCTTTTTCCACACAGCCCACAAGTATGCGAGCCTTTTGTGTTTTAGCTGAATTTTACTTGTTCCAGAGACAGACAGTGTTTTGGAGAGCATCTAATATTAATTTGTCTTTATCTTTAAATGTGTCAAGGTCTGCATCTTTAATTTTCATCATTTCTACTCAAATGTTTAAGAAACTGCCTGAAATAAGAGAAACTGAGTTTTGCCTCATCTGTATTAATACACAAACATGTATTCTACATGATGCTAGAGAGGTATTACCTTATTCCAAATGAAAGTGAAATATATTTTTCTGAGTATTTCTTCATTACTTCTAGGGAAAATAAGTTAGCAACAGATTTGTAGTTAATTGTATATTTACCTAATATAATTAACTACAAATTATAATTAACCTAGCTAATTGTTTATTTAGGCAACGGTTACTCAAAATTTTAAATGCATCATTGTAAATGATGAGAGTCCATTCTCAAAACTTATCTGAGTCCCAAGTCTGATCTCCCAAATAATATGATCTAATTTAAGAGCCAACAACTATTTAGGGGAAATTGGTGGCTATAATTCAAGGACAGTAACATAATACTCAGGGGGCATCTTTTGTCTGATAACTGGTGATGCACTCTATATTGAGTACATTTTAATATAGACAACATTGTTTTGGAGCAAGAAATGTGGTGACTCCTTATGTGGAATTTAGGAACAGTCATCTAGGCTAGAAAAGAGGGTTAGAAGAAGGGATATTATAAACCACATGGAAAATGGTCCACAGACTGTGAATTCATTCGTGCAGTGGCTTTCAAGGTCTGGTCCGCAGAAACTTGCACAGAATCACTCATTGTGCTTGCTAGAATGGGATTCCTGGCCTGTCTTCAGATTTAACCAAATCCAAGATGCAGGAGATGAGGCCCAGGAATCTATATGTTCATCAGACTCTCCAGGTTAAGCTTGCTCAAGTTGAGAACACTGCTGTTGAGTTTAACATTCTCTTTGACGTTTCCATAAATTTTTACAAATAATCACCGAATCCCACTGCACAAGCAGGATATTCATTTTGAACACAAATTTATTACCAAACTACATGGTAGGAACAGAAGATTGGCTATCAGGTAGTTATCAATGTAGGAAAAGAGAGAGAAAGATTGAATATTAGAAGAAATTATTGTAAGGAAATCTCATGAAAACAAAAGGATTCTCAATAAGAAAAGAAAGTGTAAGCCATGGTAGCTCTTGAAAGTTTGTGGTTTAGACATTACATCTTTATATTTTTTCACAGATCATCCCTCTCCTTCTCTCTTCTCACTTCCCTCTCCGTCTTTGCCTCACCATAAATTAGAATTTGTGCTCTGAAAGTTCGACAGACAGAATTTTTCTTTTGTAGCAAATAATCATCATACTAAGGGGCACCAGGATTTTTTATTTTTTGAGCCAAGAATCAGAAAATCTCACCTAGACACAAACAATATTTAATGTCCTTCAGTATGGTACAATGGATTATATCAATGCATTTGCAAGAATACAAGGTACAGTGGTATTTATGATGGGGGGCAAGAGAAATCTGATTATATTTAAAGAAGAAAACATAGTTTTTTGGTTTCCCAGAATTATTAAATATTATTTCTCCTTTTTTCTTTCACAGTTTACATAGATGTATATTTAGGTTGTTCTTGTTTCTCAGAGAGCAGGGCTATTTCCCATTGGATGAAAGGGAAATGTAAGTTAATGATTTATAAAGCTGTGAAGCTCAGATGGGGTTTGGTTTGGCAAAGTCAGAGTTCCTGGGGAGTTACTATTATAGGAGAGAGTGTTTCTTTTTTTCCTTTTTCATTGTATCTCTGGTGCAGACTACAGTGGTCAAAGTATAAACTTTCCCCATATATGTCATGCAAATTTCATTCTTTGAAAAAGTAAAGCCAAGAAGCCCAGAAAAAGCAAATTCACATCTAGATGGACTCCACATATACACTGGTTGTTTTTCCTGGGCATTGATTATTTTCTAGGTGAGTCCAGGTAAAGCTGTTGTCATTCACCTGTTAATATCATGAGTCTTTCTTCTTGCAGCTCTGCATCCTCTCTAGTCAGGTTCCCTAGCTGCAGAGCCTAGGATCCATTGGAAAGGAGAAAGGGAGTGAGAAAATTGGGCAGGGCATGTGGCCTCAGCTAGGGTCTAGCTGGAGTTTAGTCCACATAGGTGATGTTCCTCAAGTCACAAGAGGAGGCTTTTGTACCTCTCGTGTCAGGCAGCTCTTATATGGGTTGATAGAGGAGGGAGATTTAACCTCTTCAGTGAAGTGGATCCTGCTAGGCTAAGGACAAACAGTTTTGAAGAAAAGGATGCTGCTGAGGGCCTTTAGCAGCCAACACTCCCAGCAGCTGATGGGTAGTGACCTCTAGGGTAAAGGAGTTTGGGTGGCACACCAACAGTATCCACTTTTTGCCTTCTGTCTCTCCCTTTTTTTAACTCATGCTTTGCTCTGCATTCATCATGCCATCATTCTGTTCAGAAGTCATCAAATACTCCTCACTGTCTAGAGAACACATTCCCAACTTTCCATTGCTCCCATTGTTTTTATTTCCAATCTTTCTCTCACTGCTCCTGCTACTCTTGCGAGGTGAGCAGCCCACCTTTGTTCTGCACATGTGTTAGGGGTCTCTTCCCTTCCTCTTGGCCTGACATACTTCCTTGAACCATTCCTTCATCTCAAATGCTTTCTTCTTCATGCCTAGAACTTAGAGTTGACACAACTATGATTGAGCCCCTATTCTAATACATTTTTGTTTGAGTAAATTACTTAACTTATTTGAATCTGTTCAGCGATACAAGAAGCTATCTGGCACATAAGTTCAATGAGATGTTACATTTGAAAGCTTTATAAAATTCTCCCCATAGTATCCACTTATAAAAGGGTCTACCCACAAAGACACTGTGCTCTCTTTATCCTATGAACTTTCTTCTGTTTATTGTATCATCTGTTGGTAACCACACTTGAGTTATAAAGCAGCCATTATCTTTGGGCACACCATCTTAGCTAGACTTCCTGAAGGCAGGTACCATTGGCTAACCATCCTCTGTAGTGGTAATACAGGAGCTCTTCTATGTAGGTTTGTAAATCAACTAGCTTGTTCATGGCAACTTATATCTGGACCATAAAAGCATAGGAGAAAAGAGAGTTTCAAGCCTAGATTATTAGAGCTGAAAAACTCAACTAAATTTAGGTTTATGGCTAAAACAGAAACTTGGAAGCTGTTGGTGATATATAATGAACAGTGATCAAAAGCTCTCAGGGTAAGGAACTTTATGTGGAAGTGAGCAAACTCTAATCCAAATACATGTAAGAAATGAAATGGTTCTAAGCCATGAGGTTCCCCAATGTCATCTCCCAATTATTTGCTTTCTTTACATTTACCAAGTTATGGCCAAGTAAGGTATGCTTTTAAAAACATTTGCAATTTTCTTAGAAACTTGTGAGTTTGTATTACATACCCCTCTCTCAAGACTTGAATATTTAGCTAGGATATCTGATTAGAACTATATGTCAAAATGATTAGAATCAATAGATTAATTATAAAAGGCAATATTATTAAAAGTTTTTATTGTGTTCATAGTGGATGGAGTTTATTCTTTAAGTGTATTTCCATCATGCCCCAAGTTTATTTATAGACATTTCACTTCATACGCTGAGCTCGTACAAGTGGCTATTGAACACCAGCCAAGAAGATTCATTTTTTATTACAAGATGGAAAACTTCTTTCAATATGGTTCTATCTTGAGATAACTGTTTTCTGCTACTGGTTAAATACCAGTGACATAGATGGTAGTAAGCATTCACCAAACACTTTAAGATAAGTAGTTTAGGACTGTTTAAATATCTGAAAGTTAGGATTGTGATGAAAAAATACAAGTGGTCCATAGCACAATAAGCTGAACTTACTGATCTCTCCTCTTTAGCTACCACCTATAATTCTAAATAAAAAAACTGGGGGAGAAAAAGAAATTGTGAAGGACCCAGAGGAATGCCCAAACAGCCTATTTCTCTTAGAGTTGGCACTTTTCTTCTTTTAAAACAATCCATGGTTTATGTGTGTTTCTCTACTGAAATTAGGAGATGAGAAAAGATAGGATATTTAGAGTGTCATGTACAGGAAAATATTTCTGTCAAACATTATTGAACCTGGAAAAAAATGAAATTGAAACAAAGAACACCTGCTACTTTAACTCATTTTAAAAACATAATGTTCTCTACTTGCTGACTGGAAATATTGTATTTTCAGAGTAGAGAAAGTGCTAATCTAAGTGGGAGAAAATATGGTGATTCACTATGCAAAGATATGAAATCAGAAATATTCAAATAGGATATTTTAGGCTGTGAAAGGGTAGGTATTTTGTATATAAATGGTTTTACTCATCAGGTGGTGAATATTTCTCGCAAATTGCAGTAAAGAGAATAAAATCGGCCTGTCACTAAAGATTTTTTTATTGATATCTTTAGCTTGTCTTCATGCCAGTAATTAAATTGCTAATTATGTGTTTCTGTTACTGTGGTCATGCTTTTATTACATAATTGCTTCAAGTTTTCCTGAAATCACTAACAATATTTATTTAACCTTTTTGTACATTAAATAAATTTTAATATATAAAGGCTTTGGAATGAGTTCATTGACTCTGTTTTGATTAGCAAAATCAAAGGAATTCTAACCTTTTGTATTGTTTTATGGGTTGGGTCATATTTTAAATGAGATTGCTGATAATTATTAATTCAAACCAAAGCAATCATTGAAAGACCAATTGAAATAGAAGAGAAAAATGCAAAGAAAACTTCAAAATCCTAGTGTTTATTCTAAAAAAAATGATTTTTCTTGAGATATTTGGAAATATAAGATTAATAATTTCATCTTTAATATCCCCATATTTTCAAAAAGATATTTGATTAAATTGTGAGTAATTTAGTTACCAATCTTCCCCTCCCTTTTTAAATGTAGGCATAATTTTTGCCAGTGTTTCAATATATTCATGATTTTTTTCTCATTTGTTTATTTTATGAAAACCATAAGAGACATTTTTCTCAGTGAAGATTGCCTCTTTATTTTATTTTGAAATATTTGTATATTTATTTCATTAAATGAGATAATGCTTTTTCTTATTAACATAATTTCCAGTACATTAAACATATTTCTCCACAGACAGAAGAGAGGAATCAAATTAAATGACAGCTAAATCACTTGCAGCAATTTCAACTGTTAAAAGAAATAAGTGTCTCTGTTTTCTTTGTGATCGCAAGATGTGCTGTAAAGGGAAATGAAATACTAAAGAAAGAAGGGAAAACATAAAGAAATAATGACTGACTTATTGCAGTAATACCATGGAGAGAAGAAAAATTCAGTACAAATAAAGGGAGAAATAATATAGTAGATTTGAAAGTTACAAAATTCATTTCTTATTGATGAGTTCAGTGAAAGCTTGATACTAAGTAAACTCATGAAAAAAAATCAATGCAATAAACTATGAATGATGAAAGTTGAAATAAATACTTTGTGTGTAGAGGACCATTATTATAAATGTCTTTAATTTTTTAATAATTCATTTCTTTCTGTTTATAAAAAAGGAGGAATTATTGCTTGATGGACTCAAAATGCATGTAAAAAGCACCTGGTAGAATCCCATATTTAGTAGTAAATTCAATTGATATTGGTGACCTTATGATTTTTGGTATCATGTCCTGACTTTGACATAAGTGCGTTAGGAGGAGGTGAGCCTTACTTTAAAAAATGGTGCTGACAAATGATGCTGGTACATTTATTCAGTACAGTTATTCTATCAAGGATAAACTGCTTTCCGAAAAGACAATTAATTTTTGGACCATGGAAAGAAACCAACTCAGAATATATGTAATATGTATATATGTATGTATATAGTGTGCTTGTATGCTTGTGAATATTCAGGAGGACAACAATGGCACTTTTTGACAGAATTCAGCATGGCCACACACACTGCATATGCGTACATACATATGTGTGTGCATATGTGTGTATTTTTTTAATGCTTGTCAAATTGTTAGTGTGTTCAGTTAAGAGCATACAGGTTATCCAGCTCTGTGTAATTGCAGGTGGGCTTATCCACTCATTTTCTCTCTTTTCACACATCATTAAAAAAATATAACTAGTTAATTTAATCAATTCAATCAGAAGGCAGTCAATTCAGTATGGAAAAAAATCATTTGAGCCACTTTTACTGAATTGATTTTGACTGAATTAACCTTCTAATACAGTTGATCTTGAAGCCCTCTCTTCTCCAAGTCCTATCTTTCTTTCCTGGCCTGTCCTCCAGTCAGTTTGCACCCTAACCCTTCATCCTCTCTCCCTTTTGTTCTCACCCCTTTTTCCTTTTGGCTTTTTCTTTTCTTCATGCTAAGAAACCTTTTTTATCTGTCCGCTCTCTCGCTCTCTTTGCATTCACCCTCCTCCTACCCCTCCCAGCACACACAGAGATTCCCCAGCTCCAATCAATGGGGGGCAAATTCTAAAGCTGGTTTTTCGGTTCCTCTCTCTCTCTCTCCTTTTTTTCTTTTTCTTTTTTTGAATTGCAGAGATTTGAAAATATCTGGCTATGCATCTAGAATCTAACTCTTAAAGTAATGTGATTTTTCCACTTTCAGAGACCTGTTCTTTCCAAAAGTTCTTGTGTCTCTACTCAGGGTAAACTTTTAGATCATCTCTGGGACTATTTTCTCTCAGTATGGAACCTTCATGGGATGTGTGTGAGCTGCAAGGTGCACAGTTTTCTGAGGGGTCAGGGTAGGCTGGCGTGGGGCAGGGTAATGTTAATGTTCGGGAATTCACATATGTACCCACTTTGGAAATACTTGCTCTTATCTTCTCTTCAGAATGCAGAGGATAAAGTAAAATGCAGGCCACATGCAAGATATTTTGAATTATGCATTAAGCTGATAATGCTCCAGAATGCAAGCTTATGTCAATAAATAACTAGGCTGGTAGGAGGAAAGAGGTCGCTTTACCTGTGTGGAGGGCGCCCCATAGGGAGAGAAATAGAGAAAGCCTAGGTGAAGGGTAAAATGGAGTTCATATACTTTTAGCTTGCTCTGGTGAGGAAGCAAGAAGAGTAAGTTAATATTGAAATTATTGTCTAATGCTTGTTTGCTTTTAAATTGATTTAGCCAAGATAACAGGACTATCTGCATGTGGGCCCTGTGTGTGCAAGTTTGCCTTTGTGGCAGGGCTGTGGACTCTTATTTAAAGAAAGTCTGTCTAGGGAAAAATTCATTTAAATTTTTTAACAGGATCTATAAACTCTTTATAAAGGAAAGATTTTTGATGATGAAATTTGGCAAAACACACACTAGGGCACTCAGGGGTTTGTTTCTCTGGATATCTTTTCCTGATTAATATGTAGTAGAAAGGCAGTAGAAATTAGGCTATTGGAAGAAGCAGGATTAAAAAAATGCTATAATTTATCTCCCTGCCCCACGACATAGCACTACCCAAAGTTGTTGAAAAGAGATTCTTTAATCTTTGCATTACTTCTCTTGCTTTAGTCAAAAGCATCCAAGAATGTGTCCATTTTCTACTGTGAGAAATTAACCATGGTGCACACGCACACACACATACACACGTGCAATTTTAAAAAATATTTACTTATATCTCCTTAAGAAATAGAAAGTGTCTGTGGTTGGGGTCCCAAGGACATGGACAATGGAACCTCTACCTAGTTTTCCTCCCCCTTCTTCCCCAAAAAGAAGACATTACATGTACATTTCACCATTTTCCTCATTTTAGATAGTAATTTGCAGCCCCTGGTTCTAATACAGTTCTAATGCAGTCAGAAGCTTCTGATTAGACTCTTGCAGCAGCGAATGCATCTGTGAGTCTGGGTCTATAGGCACACGTGAATATACACACCAAAAAATCAAAAATGGATCAGGGAAAACACCCTACTCCTCAGAGAGTTATATCAAGCAGTCTTTAAATTAAATAATTTGCAGAGTGTGGGGAATAAAGCTTTTGTAGCAGTATCTGGAGGTTATCTTCCCTCGGGAAATTCCTGCCGTTTAATCCAATCTGGTGTATGCCAGTGAGACGCACATGCATTCATACACACACACTAAATTATACATCTAAATTATATTTATTTCTTTGGGTTATCTGCCATTTTGTGTTCATGTCGAGAGATAAAAAACGAGACAGGCCTTGTGAAAGGTTGGGGTCATTAAGATCCAAACAAAAGCGAGGAGAGGTTGTTAGTGAGCAGGAGTGAGGGAAGGCTGACTTTTCCTGGCATAGAGCCAGCTATCCCACAGTTCCTGGGGGAGCATGGCTGTGATCAGGAGAACTTTCCAGTTCAAGTCAGCGTTTGATTTTGCTCCCAGCCCATTGACTGATGGTAAAAAAAGGAGACATTGCTATGATGAGGTAATGTGAGTGGGTAAACCACAAGTAGCAGAAATTAGTTGGTTTCTTGCTACTTGTCCTGCTCAACCAATAAATAATATAAACTTAAGGAGAACTTTTCCAGTTAGAACTTCATGCCATGTGTCTACTTAACGCATTTCTCTCTAGTCAAATGTATTGTTAGCTAATTAACACTTTTGCATACCTGTGGAGAAGGCAAGCCAATCACAATGAGGATGGTGAATGAAATGTTAAAAGGGAAAGAGGAAGAGAGGAGAGAGGGAGGGAGAGAGGGAGAGAGGGAGACAGAGAGAACATCTGCCTAACTATGTAAAGGGAATTTAAAAAATCCTGGTTATAAAAATTATGATATTTTCAAGGGAAAATAGTTATTTTCCCCAGGCTTAAGATTATCTTTTTGTGCATGTTAGACTCCCATCTTACATTTTAATTCTTAAAAAAATTCTTGTGAATTACAGGTGGCCTGTATAGAAGCTGTGAGTTAGAGTGAAATTCTCAGTGAATCCCACATTCTGGTTCCCTCTGTTTCTTTGACAAAAATACTGGTATATTAGTTTGCTTGGGCAGCTATAACAAACTATCATAGACTGGATGGCTTAAATAACAGATTTATTGTCTCACAGTTCCTGAGGCTGAAAGTCTGAGATCAAGGTTTTGGCAGGGTTGGTTTATTCTGAGGCCTCTTTCCCTGGCTGGCAGGTGGCTGACTTCCCCTTGTGTCTTCACAGCGTTGTCCCTCTGCACGTGTTTCTTTGTGTTTAAATTTTCTCTTCTTACAAGGATACCAGTCATACTGGATTAGGGCCCACTCTAAAGTCTTCATTGTAAAGATCTTATCTCCAAATGTGATTAAGTTCTCGAAGTGTTGGGACTTCAACATATGAATTTGGCAGCACACAATTCAGCCCATAAGAACTGTATTTCCAAAATATTTGGTACGATAATAATTTGTTCATTCATTTCTGCTAGCTGATTTAGTAATTTATACTTTCTACCTTCATTCTCTTCTGCATTTTGATTATAACTGATTGAAAGCAATTTATTACAATTAATGTTATGATTTATAGTTATGGTTTATAGTTTTAAGAAGTGAGGATTGGAGAGAGAGAAAAAAGCTTAAGAAAATACACCTCACCTGAATATTTCTAACAAAGACAGTCACCTCTTTTTCCTGCTAACAGTATGGCAGTAGGGCAGACAGTTTTATCAATGGGGTTGAGAGAGCAGGTTTGCAAGTCAACTCCATCACTTACTAACTCTGATCTTGGGTTAGTTACTCAGCTACACTGTGACTCCAATTGTGTCCTCTGTGTCCTCTGGTCTCCTACAGGGAAGAGCCACAAGGCCTCCCTTTGTCCACTGGAGACAGTGGCTTAGTCTCTGAGTATGAATCCCTGACGTATCAGAGGCCACTGGACATTCAAGACAGAAGTTACCCACAGATCTTTTAAAAATGTGTAGTTGTGTAGTTAAGTGCCGAACTCGTGTTTTGATTAAGCAAAGTGTTGCCAGCAACAGTCAAAATGCTGTTCTGTAATCAACTGGCATTATCCAGCACTTTATTCTTAAGATTCTTGGTGCTCAAGTACTTTAGGAATAGTCTGCTGACCAAGGAAACAAAAGTATCTATCAGTTTAGAGTGACATTTCCTTAAGGAGCCCTGGCCTCCATAAAGGGAATTTTCCCATGAAAATCTACATCAAGAAACAGCCCTTAGTGTTGAGAAATTTAGGAATTAGAAAGACACTTTGAATTGACTGTAAAAAGGTGTTTAAGATGTATTAAAATAAGAATACTAATGACAGTAACAGCTGATGTTTATTGAGCATTTTCTCTGTGGAAGACACCATGCTAGGCTCTTGATATTTCTCATCTCATTTAATCTTCCCATGATTCTATGAGATGGGTATGTTATCTCAAGTTTACAGTTAATGCAATAAAAAAGGATTACAAGGATTCAAACCCAGGCATTTGGGGTCCACTGTAAACTATGGCAGTGGTTGCTGTAATGATAATCACTTGAAGAGTTTAAAAAAGAAAACAAACATTTTTTTTCCTATTGTAAATAAGAATAAATTGCAAAATATTCAAAATCTAAACTTTGGAAACAATAAAAATATAACACGAGTTCATCTTTTATAGTCATCGGTTGAGAAAGACTATTCAAGGAATAGACAGAAAGCCTCTATGTATTTATATTAGTCAAAATTAAAAGTCAAATAGAGAGTTTTCAGAAAGTCATAGAAAAGATAAATTACACAAGACAAAAATAGCAGTTTATAGAAAAAAATGAGAATGGCTAACGGACATAAAATGAAGCTGAAGGTGAAAATTAAAAATAAGATATTTTTAATTAATTAGATTGATAACATTTTAAATTATGAAAAATATTTAGCATCAATGAGTTGTGGAGAAATGAGCCCTCTCATACTTTTTGTAGATGAGAGTAGAAAACAATATAGCCTTTTAGGAGGGCAATTTTTCAGTATCTGTAAATTTTAAAACTCATGTACTTTTGATACAAAATTCCACTTCTAGGAATCTATATTTCAAAAAGGAAGCTTGCATGTAAATGACATATAGTATGAGGATATCCATAGAAACTTTTTTTTCTATTTTGTAAAACAAAGGAACAATAGTAAAAGCAAGGTGAAGGCAAAATAATTGATTATTTATGCTACAGAATACTATATATTAATTAAAAATAATTTTAAAAATAGTTAGTTTTAGATAAATCTAGATATAAACCATAATAACATGAAGTGAAACAGTCAACTCACAGAACAGTATGTATAGAGTTTAATTTTGATTATGCAAACTACATACACAAATAATTAAAAGTGAATACATATGGGTGTGAGTTCAACTTAGTGATTTAGGAAGAGCCTGAACTTATTTCCTCCCTTGAACATGGTGAGTCTACAGCTACATATGGAACAATTTCCTTGTAAAAAAACCTAAAGTCTGGCTGAGTGATGACTGACTATATACATCAAGCAAATGAGAGGAAAACCTCATAGAACTGAGTAAGAGAAGCTCTGCACAATCTCACTATAAACCTCACTCTCAGTGCAGTAAAGACCGAAGTAAAATAAAGACCGAAGGGACATTTTTATATTTAACAATAATTAACTCTATAAGGGGTTAGCTATTGAGGGGCTAGCAAGAGCATTGTTTAATGTTTTTACTTCCATTAATGTGTAGTGTGTTGAATGTCGGTCATAAGTGTTTCTTTTTTATTTAAATTTTTGTAAAGTGACCACCCCCCAAAGTAATTGAAAATATTGACTTGAGAAATTTTACATTCATAGATAAAAAGATATGCATGGATAAAAAAGATGGATCATAGTGATAAATTTTCTTTTTACTTTTTCATATTTTACTTGCCAAATATTCCATAGTGAGTACTCATTGCTTCACCCACAATGTATTGGATAAAAATCCCAAGGATTGGGACACAGGGATCTGCATTTTGCCAAGCTCCTGAGATGTCTCGTAGTTAGCTGGGTTTGAGAATAACTGGCAAAAGCTACACATCTACAAAGAATTTAAAGGCAACCTGGATCTTAGAATTTGTTCCTAGAAGGATGAATTTCATGTTGCTTTTGCTTGAAGGTAAATCTAGAGAACAAAATTGTATCCTTTACATTTCATGAATACTGAGTCAGCACTCCTTTTTTAGCTTCCAGATTCTCAGTCTACTGTGGTGTTGCTATTACTCTGGTGAGTTTTCCATATTGCTGAATATCCTACACCTCATGATGCTATTTATATTAACTGAATATGGTGGGTGTTCTAAATGCAACACTTCTGAGTGTGTATTTAGTTGTTTACAGAATAATCAATGGACTGGTTTTAGGAAACTCATGACAGGTTCTCCGCTTCTTTTTTTCTTTTACCTTTTCTTATTTTCTTTTTGTTTTGGTTCCATCACCTTTTCAGGTTATTGAGCTCTTAGAAAAGAGACAAGATTACATTTCATATAAGAGTGCCTTCTTTTCTTCTATCTATTATTGGAAAGGAAGGGCCAGATGTGTGTGTTTTTAAAAGAACCTTGAATTAATCTACATAACTTTGAACAATCATGTCTGCCTGCCGTCATTTCTTTTTGACACGCCGGTATGCACACCAAATGTTTGTCTATTTAACAATGAGACACTTACTTTTGTATCCCCAGATCTATTGATAATCGCCTAGAATGTAGTTTCTTCTGTATGAGCTGTGCTTTAGGATCCATTTTCCCTGATCCGCCCGATAGTTCTATTCTGACCCATTTTATTTTTTGTGTTTTTTATTTTGGAGGTCAAATTTTGGGTAACTGGTATAGCTTCCAATGGCCACTAAAGCAATACTCTTGGAAGAAAAATATAAATATAAACTTGTGGCTTGTCTATATCTTGAGCTTCTTTTTCACATTCAATATTTTGGAAGCTCAGTGAAGTTGGAGTTTATAACCTTTCGGTCAAAACATATACCTCTGGCTAAGTTTCTCTTGCCACAATGATAGCTACAAGAATGAGAATTGTTATAAAGAGGTAAAAAGCTTTTCAATAATTAGAATTCATCTACAACTAGAGCATTTTATTAATTACACATTATAATCACATGGATAGTCACAAAACCAATCGTGCAAGTCTGTATTTAGAGATTTGTAGACAGAAGACTTAACGTAAACATAGAAATGTTAAACCTACTCAACTGTAACCTGCAAAGAAGATAACAAGAAGGATTCTGTTCTCTGTATGATTTGTGAACAATGCTAAGTAAATATTCATCATTAATATATAATAACTGTTGCTTTTGGCAGTTCACTTTTCATTTAATTTGATAATGTGTCCAGTAAATGAAGTGGTACAGACTACAGTGTTTTACCAACACAATTGCATATTTTCAATCATTGTTAAATGAAGGCAGCTCAAGGCAAAGCTTTAACCCACACTAGTTTCGTGTGTGATAAAAAGAGAAGGCGCTATCAATCTTTATTGTCTGTCTCGCTTACTGTAATTGCATTCAATAGTCCACTGATTCTGTTGTCTGTGCTAATGTCAGGAACAGAGGAGAGCCAGATGCTCAGACTTGATCATATGCATCCAGTGGCTACTTTGATAAGTTGGCAGCAAGTCACTGGGTTTGATGATAAATTGTTAACGCTATAGATTATGAACAGCTGAACACTGCAAGTGTACATGGAAGAAACTTCTTACCTTGTTTTAAATCTGGCATCATGATGCTAGCTAAAGGGCATGTCATGTATTATTCAAATGCATCTTGCACTGGAAATATGCCAAAGACTCATTGTATCCCTATGAATAGTAAAAGCAACAGCAACAACAAAAATCCACAGTGATTTGAACATGACATTAATGGTCCCAGGATTATGAAAAGCATTTTCAAATACTGTTTAATAGTTTTGATTATCTAATTCAACAAGAAGAAAGCTTCTGAGTTGTATTCACATTTAATCCATATTAAATCATGCTCTTCCTGGTCATTTCTGTTATATTAGCATATAATGAGGATGTTTTCTAAAAACAAACTGGTTTTCATTAGTTAAAACCCATGGAAATTTGCTTATCAAAGGACATAAATTGGAGCTGGGGGGCAAGAAATGTAGAAGTTTTTGCCAAGATTTTAGTTCATATAGATGCCACCTCCCCTGAAAGAGATGTGCTTTAGGCTATTTGTACAGAGTATACAATAAGTCTTATATCTGCTGAATCCATGTGACAGTTGTAAAAGTTTAGGTTCTGGGTCTTAAGTCATTGCACACTATTAAAGTTGTTTAAAAAGACTAAGATGACCACAAACTGTATAACATTCTCATACTAGAGAATGCTAAGCTGTTGACTATGTTTTAAATGGAAAATTCTAAGTGTAACCAGATGAAGAGTACTTCCTTATCATTGAAGGAATTGCTCTTGAAGTCTCTGATTATTATCTAGTTCGGTTTTTCTAAAATAAACACATGTAAGAAATACTGTTGGACTTAAGGTTTGGGACAAAAAAGGTCTCTTGCCTAACTGGTATGTTTCCTTTTATTAGATAAAGGAAATTTTGTAATCCACTGTGTATTCCTTTTTGCTAGTGCTGCCAGGAAACTAAAAAATTCAATTTTAGTCACTTCTTTTTATTTGAGTTTTCAGCTATGATTATCTCTTTTTCCATTTCTCCTTCATTTTCTTCTTGTAACTTTATCTTGTTTTTCTTGTCTCTCAGTTGTTGGTGAGATTACATAAGGTAAACAGACAGCAGAGAAAATAAGGGAGAGAACTAACTTTATCATGGGTTTTAAGGATGGAACCCTGAAGTATTTGTGTCACCAGAATAAGGACCAACAAGTCTCTAGATATTACCATCTTGGAATTCTAGCTGACATTGGGAAAGTCACTTAAACTTCTTTGGGTCAGTTCCTCATCTTAAAAAATAATAAAATAAAAGAAGTAGATATAATAATAGTATTTAATTTATAAGATTCTGGTGAAGGTTATACTAATTAATATAAAGTATCAACATTTGAAACATCAAAACTGTAGAGAATTTTTATAAAAGTTTGAGCCAAAATGAATGACAATGCTGGAAAGCAAGACCTGAAATGCTCCAGAGAATTACAGTTTTGCAATTTCTTTTATGTATTTGGAACTAAGGAGGGAATTTAAGGATGGTTACACGAAGGTGAGTGAAAGTAGGTGGGAATTGGATTATAGGATAGTTAACAAGATTACGTGCTCTCTTGAGGGTGATTATGCTTCTGAGGGGATCGGAAAAAGAGGATTATTCTGGCTTTTCAAAGGTGTATTAAAGTAGATGCACAAGAACAATAGACAGAGCTTGCTTAAGGCAAAGATAAACCTTTTACTAAATAAATTATATGCCTGGGGCATGACTATTGACCATGACCTGCCCAGTTAGGAATTTGTAATCAGATCACCCTGTGAGGTTACTTTGGGTTAGCTTGATTATAGCAACCCTTTTCCGTGCCCAGTAGTAAGCATTTAGTAAATGATAACAGCTATGAAAGTGGTAATTTTTATGTGAGCTCTAGAAGGTAACGGTAGCACAGTAGGACCTAAATGTTAGAGTTTACTTCTGATGACATCTGAAATTGAGTTCAAACCTTAAAGTAATCCCACCCGAGATTTGGTGTACACATTAAAACCTGTTTTAAGCAAGCTGATATATAAAAATCTTGGTTTCCTTATTTCATTATTTAGGAGATGCACTCTTCATTTCATAAAAGATGTTTAACTTCATAAAATTCTTCATTTTCATGTTCTTTGAGTTATCAGGCTCCCTTGTAAGAGTGAGTCATTTATACAAGATTTGCAAGAGAATAATGTTCGTCTAAAGTAGGACACTGCTGTTTTCACCCATGAGCCCTTTCCCCTTTGGATCTCTAGTACTGTTGCTAATCTTTTGCTTATCTTGCCACTCTGAGTCTCTTCTGGCCTCAGGGGCTGTTCCTCTCCTGGCTTTTTCACTCTGTGATCCTCTGACCCTGTATGTTACAAAACCCTGGGCCTTGGCCTCTGACTTCTTGCTTGCTTCTCCTACTCACTCTCCCTGAGAACATCCATTCCAAAGGCTTTAAATGCCTTCTATCCACTGATGGCTGCCAAATTCCTGTCTCCAATGTGAACCCTTTCATGGCACTTCCTATTTGACAACTGCCTATTTGACATCTCATCTCAGGTACACAATATTCATCTTAAACCTAGCTTGATCCCCATCCTCACCTTCCCCGCCCCGCTCCACCCCTAGGGCCATTTCATTTCCTAGTCATTTCTACTTGGATAACTATTACCACCATCTAAAGTTGCTCAAGCCAAAAACTTAGTTATCATCCTTATTTCCACTCACTCTTAACACATCACAGGAATCCATTAAAAAGTCCTTCTGGGTCTACCTCTGAAACAACCTGATTTGGTCTGCTTTTACCCATTTTTCTTTATCCTTAGCCACTACACCTAAGCCATATGCCACCTCATGTATCCCCCTGAAATATCCTCCTGGTCTCTCTGCTTCCCTTTTGTTTCCCTTACAATTCATGACCTATAAAGAGATATTTTAAAACACAAGAAAATTATGATGCTGTCTTCTTCCTAAATCCCTCCAATGGCTTTCTCTCATTCTTAGGATAAAGACGAAATTTTTTCTGTGAGGCCCTACTTTTCCAAAGTCATCTCTTCTGTGCCCTGTTTTCTGTTCTTTAGGCACATCAACGTTGCTCTTCCTCAGGGCCTTTGCCTAATTGTTTTGTCTGCTTGGGACACTCTTGCCCCAGATTTTAAGAGGGCTGGCTGCTTCATCTCACTCATATCTCAGCTTAAATGCCATCTCACACAGGTGTTCCTGGCATGCATCTTCCACTTTTGCTTGTACTTTATTTTCTTCTAAGCTTATCATTATCTGATTACTTTCTTCTTTATTGGCCTATTTTCTGTATTTAACTACTAGCATGTAAGCTTCATGAGAACACAAACATTTTTATCTTGCTTACCTTTGACCATGATGTTCAGAATATTGGTTAGGACTATAGACTCTGAGATTAGATATACTAGGTTTGGATGCTGCCACCGACATCTACTACTCTTGTATGATTTCACAGCAGTTCTTTGTTTTGTGTGGCTCAGTTTTCTCATGTGAAAATGGAGACCATGGTAGCATCTGCTCCTACTATTATTATGGGGAATAAAGGATACAGTACATGTGAAATATTTATGACAGGCCTGGCACTCAATAGTTTTTATCTATTTTCCTCTTCACTTAGAATAATACTTTCATATAGTTGATATTTAATGTGTTGAATAACATATAAAAAGATATATAATGATATCTTCATGTCTTGATGAATGCTATTTAATATCTATTTTAATGTTAACTTATGAAAATTATAACAAATTTTTTACCAAATTAGAATATTTATAATGTTTAACCCAATGACCTATTAAAAATAGTTGTTCCTAAATTGGATCTATTAAATCTTGATAAATTAGTTAACAAATTGGCAAATTACCTTACTCATCTTAAATGGTAAAATCATCTGGCTTTTTTTCCTAACAGAATTTTGAAGATTGATAAATATTTTTTTTTATATGTGAGTTATTATTTGGGAAAATTATAAAGTATGGTTGAAAAAAATTTTAAAATAATAATCTGTAATTCCATATATATATGTATATATATATATATTTGCACTCCTAGACTTCTTTGTATACTGTTATTTATTTTGCCTAGTATTAGCTATCTGCATTAACCTGAGACAAAGGCTTATGGAAGTGTTTTTTGGGGGGAAGTAATCCCAGGAGGATCGCTTATATTGCAATTATTAACTGCATTACTTTTTTAAAATTGATTTTTTTTTCACTGCTGCATGTATATAAAGCTATTGGTTTTTAAAATTGTAACCTAAGACCTTGTTAAGCTTAGTAGCTTTTTTTGATAGAATCTTCTATGTATACAGTTAAATTGTCTGAAAAAAGACCATTTTACCTGTTTGTTTCCAATTTTATAGCTTTTATTTCTTTCTCTTGTCTTATTGCACTATGTGGGACCTCAAGCAAAAGGAAGTGGTGAGAGCAGAAATCTTTGCCTTTGTTCCAATCTTGAGGAGAATGTGTTCAATATATCCTATGAAATAAGCTCTTTGTTATGGGGTTTTAGCTGACACTCTCTATCAGAATATCCTTACCAGGTTTTGATATCAGAGTTATATATTTATGTTGGCTCATAAAATAAGTTCAAAATGAGCTCTCCTCCCATGTATTTAGAAAGAATTTGTGTGAGGTAGTTACATTTTCTTTTTTAAATATTTGATAGAATTCACCAGGGAAATCAACTGAGTCTGGAGTTTTCTTTGTGAAAAGAGTTTTAATAAAAAATTAAATTTATTTAGTTGCTATCAGGCTATGCAGATTTTCTATTTCTTTTGTGTCACTTTTGGCAAATTGTATTTTATAAGACATTTACCCATTTTTTCTAAATTATAGAATTTATGAACGTAAATTCATACATACTTTCTTAGTAACATTTTATTATCTGTAGGCTCTGTATCTGATACCCCCACTTTCATTTCTGATATTGGTATTTTGTTTTCTCTCTTTTTAAAATTAGTTTTGACATAAGTTTATTAATGTTATTAATCTTTTAAAAATCAAATTTAGCATTGTCACCATTTTCTATTGCTTGTTTGCTATTTTTTTGATTGATGCTTTTCTCTTTTATATTTTCTTTCTAGTTGGGTTTAATTTAATTCTCTTCTTTTTCTGTCTTAAGATAGAATCTTAGATCGCTGATTTTATATCTTTACCCTTTTCTAATTTAAATATAATAGTATACATTCATTTTTAACCACCTAAACTGTATTACACAACTATTGATATGTTGGATTGTCATTAGTATTTAATTTAAATATCCTTTAATTTCTCTTTGTGGTTTCTTCTTTGATCCACAGGTCAAATTAGTATGTTACTTAAGTTTCAAATATTTGGGGATTTTTCCAGGTTTTCATTTCATTTTCATAGAGAAACATGCTCTGTAAGATTTCAATACTTTTAAATTTATTTAGATTTATTTATGGTCTGCTGTATACATAAAAAGAATGGTATTCTGCAATTGTTGGGTGTACTATTCCATAAATGTTCATTAAGTCAACTGTGGAAGTATTCTATATCCTTATTGAATTTCATCTGCTCATTAGTCAGTTATTGAGATAAGAATGCCAAAATCTAAGACCTTGTACATTTTTCTCTATTTCTGTCAGTATTTGTGTTAGGTATTTTGAAGCTCTGTTATTAGGTACACATACAATTTGTCATGTCATGACCTCCTGATAAATTGCTAAAAGTCTACATTTTATAAAAAAAATAAACATGGAACCACTAGAAAAAGTGAAATAAAAATAGTCTTTGATTATGTAAATGTTTGGATTCACTTTATTATGCTTTCTGGGTCAAAAACGTGAGCTAGAGGATCTCATTGCCAAAATTTTCCTGTGAATGTGAATCACTCTACTTCTCGAACTTAGTAAGTTTATATTTTGTAATCGCACCACGTGTTATAGCAGACATTCTAATAGTCACATCTATGGAGCACAGATAGAAAGTGTTTGTGTTTTACAAGATTTTGTCCTAGAACCAGGAAAATGAAACAATGAAGTACCTTTATGTAACATCAGTCTTGGCCTAAGCATCTGGATTTACTTAGTAACTAGTTTATAGTATGGAAGTATAATTAGAAGGGTAATTTGCTAATTATTTCTCTCAACTTTGATATAATCATAGAAGCATAGGTTTTCCTCTTTGGAACAGTCTAAAATGTTAACTCCTTTTTTGAAAGTTAAATCCCTTCTTGGCTTTATTCCTGCCAAGTACTCTTCAAGTCTGGAATCCAGCTTTCGTTCTATAGCTATGTAACCCAGTGATGTAAGGTCTCTTGACTCTTGGAGACCAGCTACACTTCCTGGGATAATAAATAACCTCATTCCAACTTTGCCTCACTTTTTCTGAGTCTAAGTTGCTGTCTCATGCAGCACAGGACAAATGAAACCCAAAACCCAGTACCTCATTGGTTTTTACACACACAAACAACACACACAATCTGTCAGCTTCAAGCATTTTATTAGTTATGCATGTGTGTGTATGTGTTGTAGAGAAGACAGGAATGTAACCTTTAAGGTCTTTGGATAATTTTTTTTTTCTACTCTCTAATACCCAGTCCATTCACTTGAGGTAGCGGCAGGTTTCATGAAGAAAACTCTCATTCACACTCAATGGCAATTCTGTCTCTAGTTTATTCTAATTTTATCAATGAGAGTTACAAAGATGGTGCTGACCCTAAAGAAATTCTGGTGAATGTTTTTTCTCTTATCAGAGATGATAGTTATCTTTAATATGTATATATATGAAATGTCTACATATATAAACTGAACAACAGTAGCAATTTGAAATGAAAGGCCTGCTAATTTGAATGTCTTATAAATTTGTGGTAAGAGTTGGTAATATATTTAAATTATAAAAATACTGGGAATGTGAATTTTTATCCAGGATGGGGAGATTTTGCATAGGTGTAATCATAGCAGGAATACAAGCTTGACAAACTAAAATAACTTGCTTGCAGTTCAGGTAATGATAAACTATTGTGAAGTAAAACTCTTGTAATTATATTCATGTAAGTAGAGAATTGGTAGCTAAAAACATGTTTCCAGATATCTGTCTTTTCTTATCTTCCTTAATAGATATATTAGACCAACCTGTCATTAGCACATTCTCCTTCTATATGGAAAACCCTCAAATTGCTTTAAAACACTAAATGAGCATCTACTGTAAGTCAAATATTGTGCTGGCCAGCATGGCTGCTCATGCCATTTTTAAAGTGCTTAGGAAACATCCGTTTCTCAAATAGGTATACCTCTCTCTACAAATTCTTCTAACTCAGACAAACAAAGACTAACATCTTACCTAAAGTTGAAATCACACAACTTTCTGAATTGCTATAAATACATTATTAAATCTTTCTATTATGATGATTATTTTTTATTTAGGGTTGTACAGATTTTAAATCTTTTTCCTTTAAACTAAAAGAGGCATTTACTTTTGCTTCATCGCTTAATGATACCCTTCATTCTCCTCTTCATGCTTCCATTTTCATCTGTCTTTTTTCTTGGTTTTTGACTGGTGTTCATAAAAATATCTTTAGATTGTACTTAAAAATAGAATGTCTGTACCACTTAAAAGCCATGATAACTGAGAGCAACGCTACCCAGTTTTTCACATGACTCAGTGTCTGTAAGAATTGTGGCTATGTTAGTGCTGTGCCTCGATAGGTTTTTCAGACTTTTCTTTTGTCACAAATATATTGTTCTGAAGCCACGTTTTCTTCCAATACTGGCAAAAATTGAGAAATCGGGGCTACTACCATGCCCGTGATAATTAAGTTTTGATCGTGAAAGGGGTGAAGTAATAAGAAAATGTGAGTTGATAAGAGAGAGCTATACATTTAAAAAAGGAAATAAATACTGAGAAGAGTGATCTTTTGGGTGCTGGAAAAAGTACTGCATTATCTTTGGTTCTGTTCATCCTATGTGCCTGGTAGTGGCAGTGGTTCTGGTTCGGGTGTTGGAGAATTTTTACACTATTTGGATGTTGCCTTAAGTAACTTGCTCCAATATTTGTCATAAAGATAGGGACCTTAATAAACACTGTATATGTTCACATATGTATCCCTGTTCATGTTTTTGATTGAAAACAATCCTATCGTAAAATGCTTGTCTACTAAATCAGTATGAATGTATTTATAGCCATGGGAATTATTTAATGTTGTTTGATAATCCATTGTTTTGTTTATGCTGAAAAATCACTAACTAAGAAGCAGAGAAAACAAAAAAGTAGTTTGTTAAATTCATATTACCTACTGTTCTTTCTTTTTTTTCTTACACTTTCTTCAAATTAATCAATTTAAATGCACAGATGTTCAATTAAAACTATAAAAATTTTCCGTGGCTACAGCTGTTTTTAAGCTACATTGTTGAAAATTTAACATATCAAGTAATGATTCTCTCTCAAAAGAAATTAAATTAATGACTCTTTGCTAGATTATTTTCCATTTGATAAATTAAACAAAATTAGAAAAAAACCTTGAGACTTAACAATGCCTGCTACATTTATTAATTAGCATGATAGACTAGCAGATATTAATATGAAAAGGCAACAAAATGGAAAATGTTTCTTATTTTTCAAGTGAATCACCTTCAGGACTGCAGTTTATCTTATCAGCAAATAGTTATATAATATAAATTATTAAAATTTCACCTGTAAATAGCAGACAAGTGACAAATTTTGTTATCTCACATAATAGATGATAGAGATGTGATTATGCAGGGCTAATATAATGTTTTTTTCTCACATTTTGTTCACTCCGTGCATGATAGACAATGACCCTTAAATAAGGTAGAGAAATGGACCTTTTTTTCTCACTTATATTGCTTTAACTTGAAGAGAATTTGATGTTTTTTTTTATTTTTAATTTATTGTTTAATTTTAAAGATACACCTACTCATTTTTTTTTTTTAATATGCCAAAGAACTATTACATGCTCATTGTATTAGTTAGTGTTCTCCAGAGGAAAAAAATTAGTTCTAGGACATCTTCCCGATTCCAGATACCAAAATCTGAGGATGCTCAAGTCCCTTATATGAAAATGGTGTAATATTTCATATAACCAATACACATCTTCCTGTATAGTTTAAATCATCTCTAAATTATTTATGATACTTAATACAATATAAATGCTATGTAAATAGTTGTTATACTGTATTGTTTAGGAAATAATGACAAGATAAAAGTCTGTTTTCGTTTAGAGTAGATGCAGCCATAAGACGCCTTACTGTTGCTATACAGTAAGTGCTGGCAACACTGTAACTTTTTCTTTGGAATATCTTTGATCTGAGGTTGTTTGCATCTGTGGATATGGAAACTGTGGCTATAGAGGGCTGACTATGTCTAATACATATACATACATGTATGCTATGTATACATATACATATGCAGTGAGAAATAGAGATTTATTTTAGGGAGTTGGCTCACATGATTGTGGCTAGAAGTTCTGAAACTTGTAGCTTGGGTTGGCAGGCTGGAAACTCAGATGGGAGTTGATGTTGCAGTCTTGAGTCTAAAATCTGCAGGGCAAGACAATCAAATGGAAAACTCAGGCAGTGTTTCTATGTTGCAGCCTTGAAGCAGAATTTTTTCTTCTGTGGGAAACCTCGGTCTTTACTGTTAAAATCTTCAACTGATTGGATGAGGCCCATCACATTGTGGAGAATAATCTTCTTTACATAAAGTCTACTGATTGTAAATGTGAATCACCTCTAAAAACACCTTCACAGCACATCTAGACTGGTGTTTGACCAAACAGCTGGGCACCATAGCCTAGCTAAGTTGACAAATAAAAATCATTACACTTTTCAAAAAAATTTTAGAAAATAAATATAAACTGAAAATGGACGTTAAAAAGGCAGTTATTATCTAGCAAATGATACCCGCTATTGTTTCAATGTATATCTTTAGAGTCTTCCTCTTATGTTTATATATATTCTTCTTGCAAATTTTAAAATATAGTGTTTATTTTATCTCATAGCTCATTATTCTCTTAAGAGTATAAACACTTTCTCACTTCATTAAAGTAAATTCTTCTGCAACTCACACTTAATAGCTGTAATATAAACCAATCGAAGGAATTATTAGACCCTTAAGTTTTCAATTTTAGAACATTATCTTTTCACACTTATCCTTTGAATATATTACTATACATACATTTGCTAGTTAAAAACATGTACATTTAAAAATTTTTTGTTTGCATTGTGAAATTGCCTTCCAGAAATATTGTACCAATTTACATTTTTGATGGCAATATTCCAGAGGCCTATTTTTCTTCCTTATTTTAGTATTAGGTGTTAGAATAAAAAATATTTCAATCCGAAAGATAAAAAAGACCTCTCATTGTTGTTGTAATTTGAATTTCTCGATTTCTAGTGATGATCAGTCTTGTTTACTGATATTTGTAGTTCCTTGTGAATTATTCACTTTGCCTAATTTCCATTAAGATGCTTCTTGGTTTTTAATGTAAAAAATGTATGCGACATATATAATCGCATTGGTTATATAGTTTTCAAATGTTTCCTCTAATTTATTATTTGACTTTTAATTTTGTTTATAATATTTTATAAGGAAATATGTACTAGTTTTTATTTTTGAATAATCAAGTCCATCAATATTTTCTATTATGCCATGCTTTTGGTTCCATTTATTATAGTGTTTTTACTCTGGCTTTGTATATCTTTTGTGCCATTATTGTTTGTTTGTTTTCTTTCATTTTTTTTTTTTTTATGATTTGGAACTAAATTTGATGTGTGGTGTGAGTCAGGGATTATTTTTCACTTTACAGTTTTGTTTGAAATACAACTTTCTATCTCCTTGTAAATCTGAGGGAGACGACATGCAAAAGATGAACAGACTAGAAAGGAACAACTTATGTTTCATATCTGGTAGACCCAATATAGGTCACAGTGGTTCTGAAGCATTATTTGGTTTTCAGTCAAAAAGCAGAGTTAAATGTAACAGCAACACCATGGGACTTTCATGTATGTGAATGTGAATGTACAAAGGCACACAAGAGAGCATGCCTGTGGGATGACACTATGGTTTTGGAAACCATTTCTGATGCAGCTCTATGATCTCATTAGCCACACTTTCATAGACTTGGAAATTTTTCTTCATCGACAATTCCTGTGTCTTTAGCCAAGGATCAGACTATCTCAAAGAATTCTGATCTACAGAGTTTTAACTGCAGGGGTATTTCTGTGCTAGGGCAAACTATGTCCACAGACAAGAGGCTGCCAACAACCAAATATTGTAATCAGTCAAAAAACTGAGGCAGTAAGTTTATAAAACCACTTCCTAGCATAGTGCTTTTTGCAGCCTTACTGTATTTGTCACTGAATTTTTGTGTCCCCATAGGAAGTGTTTTTAATTTATTCTTTACAAAATTTTAGGTATATATAACCTGGCTATAAAACATTGTAGTGACTGAGATAAATCTTACCTTAGATATTTATTCACCTTTTTTTTTTTTTCATCTTAAAATCTCTCATCAATCTCAACCTCAATTTTTTACCAGTAGATGTGAGACAGAAAATAACAATATGAAATTTCAATTTAGCCATATTAAAAATCATTATTTTCAGAAGCAAGGTTCGTACTTCTTCAATATGTTTCCTATGTTCACCAATTTATTAGATTACTAGTGTCTTTTTGAGATTTTTTTTCAGGGTTATCTTACCATTTATTCCTAATGTAATGGAATTCCTCATTAATATTGGTAGGTTTTTCTCATATATTGTACTATTTTAGACTTGAAGCTTCTAGGATGGGGCTTGGAATTTTATGTTTTATCAAGCTTCTCAGATGATTTATACAGCCATTGAAAGTTTAAGAAGCACTATACTACTGTTTCTGGCTTTAGAGTTAGAAATTTGTCATGAGAGATATGTAAAAGTACCTAGTAGAGTGGCAATTGCAGAGTACACATTGCATAAATATGCATTACTTATTTAATCTGGGTACTAAAAATGATTAGTAATCTAATATATACTTGGTCAGTTCACATTTGTGGTTATTTCTAAGGAAGCTTCCATTTAAATAAATGTTTTACAATGTATGCTTTGTTATTGCTAATCTCTATGAGCTTAACATTTAGAGGACAATGTTTATTGACTTTTCAGTGTGAACAGCTCATCATTCTATTAAAGGCTCAATATTCTGAATATTCCAGGAACATAAATATCCACAAGTACTACCTGCATTAGCTAACCAAATTGCCATATATTTGCACAGCTGTTAAATGGTTGTCATAAAATTAAAAAAAAATAGTTCAGGTTTATGGAATTATTCAAATTATGTTAATATCCAGAGGTTTATACCAAAATAATAAGATGCCACCTTGTGGTATAAAAAAAAAAAAAAAACTCTTTAGCATGAGTATAATATGTGGTTGACAAATCTTTTGAGTAATATGTAGTTGACAAACCTATTTCAATAAATAGTAAAAGCAGCTGAAATGCTCATGCTCATTATCAAGTATTTTTATTCGATAACTATGGCACGAATAGAAAGATCACATGGGGAAAATTACATGGAAGTGTATTTTTTTATAAAGCAGAGGTCTATCGAGGAGTATACAATAGCCACAGAGGAATTAAAATGGAGCATTTCAATGATATTTAATATGATAAAATACATTTGGAAAATATATTTTAAAATTAAGGTTCTGTTGTATTTTTAAGAACAACTGCTATCTATATTTTGTTCCTTTAGGTAAAAATTAAAATGTTATTATAATTTAATTTTAATGAGCATAAAGATAATGTTTTAATTTTGAATGTTTACATATATTACAATGATGTTTTGATAAAAAGACAGATTATTCAAAATAAATTATAAACTATGGCATTTACTTAGATGATGGTTTATTATATCAAATATCCTAGACTTTCGGAGGATGAGTCAATCTTGGAAGCCACATAATCCGATAGTCCCTCTTTTGTAGATGTATGAATGGAGGCATAGAGATGCCTTCTGACTTGTCCAGGATCTCCGGCTTCCTCAGCAGCTGACTTTCTTTGTCCATTCTTTCTACCTCTCCATTCTGCATTTGAATTGGTTTCTTGTATTGAGAAGCTTTGTTTCTCAGAAAAAGAATAGAATACATTTATCCCCTCTGAACCTTTCATTAAATGTTTATTTTGTTGCATTTCTCCATAAGCATTTTTATAATGCCATTTTCTCCTCTTATTAGAATACTTAATATAGTTCCAAATAGTGCATAATTGAAAACAGTTTATCATATCCATTTTTATTTATTAGTATAATAGTATTCCTGCGATCTGGTGGCAGGAAAGTACTGCACTATTTTATTGTAATTTATCCCATTTTAAATGTTTATTTGGGTCTATGAAATTGCACAATACTTTTTAGAAACATGTTCAGAGTATGTATTGGGGAAAACCTCAAATATCAGAATTGGTTTAGAAAATTTTGCAGAAACAATAGTGTGGAATATTCTAAATTACAAAGTCAAATGCATTAGTCAGTCAATTTAAAGATTTTGAAAGGTTGTGCATGTATGACCACTCACCAAGGAGCACTGGGTAAGTGGATTTATCAGAAAAAGCATCACAGAATTTATTTTAAATGGAATATTGAGGAATAAGAATTCAGATAATTAGGTAGTAATGGGGAGGAGCACTCTGGACAGAAGTGGTATGGGCCAAAGATCTCTTTGGGACACAGTAATTAGAATTTTACCTAAAGATGGGGGCTTTATAGAAGAATAAGACTGTTGAGAACATTAAATGATGAACTAAGAATGTTTAGCTATTTTTTGTGTCTAAGGAGAGCCATGGGTAACTTTTGATTAAGAAAGTGATATGATTTCATCATTATATGTTTGACTCCCTTTACCTTTATCTATCTCCCCCAACATATGCCATGTTTTAAAGGATAACAAGTCACAATATATTTTTTAATTTTCACACTTTCCCAATAAATTTATAATTTTAAATTAAAAAAAGAAAGTGATATGAATAAAATGGCATTATAAAGATTATACAGAAATTTTTTTGTGAAAATAACAAAATGAAATAAATGTGTGTTGATGTCCTTTAATTAAACTGATAATTCATTTCTCAGGTGTATTTTGATTTGCAAATATCACAGAATAAAATATTTTTGTTATTTTTATTTTGAAACTTTTCCTTTCCTGTTGGATTGACCAGAAATAAGCAGTGAAAAAATTCATAATCCCTTTTCCACAGCTTACATTTTCAATAGCATCAATCCATAGGATGACTGTTACCTTCCATATGCATATTATTTTGGAAATATATAAAACCTACAGGTGGTTCTACATTATGGTGGTGATAGAATACCTCATTTTTTTTTATAGTATAGATGGTGTTAATAGGAGGTTAGTTAGCTCAGTACAGCTCCATGTAGGCCTGACGAAGTTAATGCCTTTCTGGACAATGTTCCTCTGGTAGGTAGAATAACAGTAACAGTGTCTTCCCAGAACCTATTAATGTATTGGGTGTGACAAAAGGGAATTAAAATAGAATATGGGATTAAGTTTTCTGGTCAGTTGATCTGAAAATGGAGATTATTCTGGATTATTTAGGTGAGCCCAATGTAATTACAGGAGTCCTTAAAAGTGGGAGAGGGAGACAAGAGGCTGTTGGAGTGATAACGATGTGAGAAGGACTCAATTTACCATTGCTGGTTTTGAAGACAGAAAGGGATCACAAGTCAAAGAATGTGGACAGCTTTAAGAAACTGGCAAGAAAAGGCAAGAAAAGGCAAGAAAACAGATCCTCCTCTAGAAGCTCTAGAAAAGGATGTAGCACTCTAGGCACATCCATTTTAGCCCACTAAAGCCTGCACTAGACTGCTGACCCACATAATTGTAAGATGATAACTTTCCATTGTTTTAAAGCCATTAAGTTTGTGGTAATTTGTCACAATACTAGTAGAAAACTAATACAGCTCCAACCTACAAACAAAGAAGTAGTTATAATGGTGATTAAGTTGATAATTATCCTTTTCCTCTTCTACATCCTCCTCCTCCTACTATTCCTCCTCCTCCTCCTCATCATCATCGTCATCGTCATCATCATCATCATCAACATTTTGTAGTTATCCTTTGTGCAGGGCTTACTATCTTTTAAGTCCTTTACATATATGATTTCATCCAGTTTTTACCACTACCTTGCTGCTAGGTATAATTTCTGACTTGCATGATAAATAAAGGTTCAGAAAGATTTAAACTCTTTATCTGAGGTCTTCAGTGTAGGAGTGTTTGGGAGACAGTGGAACCTCTGGGCTGAACATGTTGTCTCTGTAGCCAGATCACCTGGTTTGAATTCTAGCTCCTTATTTTACTGGTTAAGACTAGTGCCTGGGATGTAGTAACTCTTCAATATATCTTGGTTTTTATTATGACTACTTATTGCTATTATTTTACTATTTTTATTCTGCGTAGATGGCATAATAAGAGTAGTCATTGTCATAGGAAGGTGGTTGTTAAAGTGACCACCACCACATTCATTTTATTGAGTATAACTATGCACTATATACTTTTCAAACTTCATTTCATCCATGAATTTTAGCTTTTGGAATTTGTTGAAATACCTTTCACTTCAGTAAGCAGTAAGCTTGAAACTTGTTAATTAATTTCTTTGATATGGCCTTATTTTCTAATGACCAGGCATACCCTATATTACTATACCCATTGCTGAACAATATCTTGAACTATCTAGTATAATTCCTAATCTTTTGACTGGCCCTAACTTTATGCAAAGAACTACTTCTTTTGGAGACTTATTTGTGTAAAGGAAAATAGGTTTCAGACTGGAGAGAATACAGTCCTTTGGGTATAAGTGATCATCTCTTTGTTCTACCATGGTCAGTAGATGGCATTGTAATTTCACTGGACATCTATGCCACTTGTAGGCCATCATATTATTATCTCACAGATGAGCCCCAACGCACATTTAAATAACCTTCAACCAGATCAGAAGATGAGTAACAAGCCTAGAAATTTGTAGTAGGGCAGTATGAAATCATTGGGTCTCCACAGTGAACTTTTTGTAATTCAAAAAGACAGGATTACTGGTTGTCCCAAAATTCTGATTCTGTTGGCTAGTAAAAGTATTATTCATCTCTGGGGGCTGGGGTAAATGTGTGCTGGGCAGCCAACTTCAGAATATACTGTAACTGACACTAAGTGAGCAGCCGACATCTGGGCATCTGGGACCATCAAATGTCAGTCTCTTCCTAGTCTGCTTCCTGATCTTCCATTTGTTCTTCAACTCCTTAGGCTTCTATAATACTTGTTTCTCCTTTCTCTTTGTCCTTCTTCAGTTCTTGTTTTTGTTTTCCTTCACGAACTTCACTTTTATGGTTCTGACTTTAGGAGATAGTTTTCTCCAGTTTTAAAATGTCCACCTTTAGTCTTCTTATTTTATCCTCTTTTCCTAGATGCTTTTATTGGCATTCATGCTTACAGCTATCACCTATGTGTTGATGCCTTCCCATGGTATCCCACTATCTCCAGAATTTTTTCCTGAGCTTCAGTCTTATAAATCCAATGGATATTTAGATGACCCTTGAAAGCAACAAGTCTGGTGAACTTGTCACCTGCTTTTTATACTCTCTCTCTTACTTGTGGTATCATTATTGTCCTGTCTTCAAATAACAATAATAAACTGTTTCCCCAATTTTTATCTATTTTAAGGTGACTCTTGAATTTCTTTCTTCTTAACCCTTACTATTGCTATCTAATTCAGGCCCTCATGTATGTCATACAAATTTTAATTTCATTTTTGATATTTTCTATTTATAGTAAATTAATTATTAAATAGATCCATCAAACTTTTTATTTATTAATTCTTTTCATTACTTTAATGTTTAGATAGTACTAATCTACCATGAAATAAAGTAAATACTCATATAGATTTTCTTCTAGATTATTATGGTTTTAAATATCTCATCAATGGATTCTTAAAGCTAAATAAACTTTTTAGAGTAGACAGCTAAATACACATTTTATTATTAACTATACTAATCCATTCTCCATGTTACTATCATTTTAATTCTAATAGTCCAGTTCTCCATGTTCTCGAATTCTTCATGATTTGTCCAAATTATTTTAAAATCTATCATAACAAATTCCTGTTAATTTTTCATTTTATATTTACCTGCCAGCTTTATCTTAATATATTTGAATGTTGTATTATTTGACACGTAAAGGTTAATAGTGGCTACATTTTTGTAACTTTTATCAATATAAAACAGCTTTCTTTTATCTCATTATATGCTTTCTATACCTTAAAGCCTAAATTGTCCAAAATTAACATTGCCACCTCTACTTTCATTTAATTTGTATTTGCTTGAGAAATCTCTGCTCACTCTTTTATTTTTAACATGTGATGCACTTCCAAATTAGAGATGTCATAGTAGCAGCACATAAAGTATCTTTGACTTAACCTAATAGTTTTCCAGATATTTTTAATTTTTAAAAAATGGATAAATTTGATATTATCCCTTTTTTATGACTATCTTTCTTTCTATATTTTCTTTCATTTCCTTCAATTTTTACATTTCTATAAATTTTTGTTACTTTGTTTTGGTTGAAAATGTTTTAATGGACTATGCTTTCATCTACTCTAATGGTTAAGAAAGTAGACATCTTATCACCTATTCTATTTATTTTCCAAAATATTCAACTTCTATTCTTCTGAATATTAAAGTCAAGAAAGAAATAGTATATTTTGTTGGTTTACAAGGAATGCTTTTATATTCTCTTTCCCATTACTCTCACTTCTTCATGTCAAAAAGGATGTTGGACTTAGATTGATATTAATTTATTTGTTACTTCAGATTTATTCCTTTATGAGAATTATTTTGACATGCATTCACAGTGGAAAATATATTTGCTACAACTGTTATGGTTAACAATTATATTTAATTATTTTAGAGCTTGTTACTTTGTTTTATAATGTTTTAAATTTTAATTCATGATATTTTAAATTTTAATTCAAGTTTTAGTAGTCTTCATTTCAACTTATTTTTTTTTTTTACTTCAAACTGTTCTTTTTTACACTAAATAGAGGACGTGGATCAATTTTCTAATTTATTTTCTGGTTTCTATAAGAGCTAGAAATATCTAAAACTTCTAAATAGTATTTTCTAGGCTTTTTTTTTCTTCTATATTTAACCTCAGGCCCCTTGTTGTTTTATTTTTCTTACATTTACTTACATGCGAACTCTTTTCTGTATTCATTGTCTTCCATTTTTTACTTCTTGTGCCTTTCTCTACATACTTTTAGATAAATTAATGTGTTCATTTTTCTTCCTAATTTTCAGTGACCAGTATACATTCACATAATGTGGAATCGCTCTGGTGAGGTGGAATCTTCTACTACTTCCATTCACCAAAAATAATGGAATTATTTGAAAATCTAACCTTTGGGATTCGTTGATAGCAATGGTCTTTCTTTTTTCTGCACTTCATTTATTGGTTCAATCTCTCCCAAGATGCAATGTGCTATAATTACCCTCCCTGATTCCTATTTTTCAACTGTTATTCCCTGAGAGTTTTTCTATCTGCATGGCATAGATATATGAACAGGAAGGAAGTATAATATTCTGTCTGTCTGAAAAGCAACACCCATTTTGAACAGAAAGACTACTCAGTTTTCTGTTTATTAGAGGGTGCAAATCTCTTAGGTGAGTTGTGCAGCAGATAGTGGGAGCAAAACAAACAAAAACCTTATAACACTTACTGCTCTTTTGAAGAAGTTGACTTTTCTATTTTATGAGGTGATACTTGGATAGTCTACCTATTGTTTCTTCACTCTTGATGCATTAACTTTATAATCATTCTAAATTTTTTCCAGATTTTTGGCACTGAGTTTCCTGTCAATCTTAGTTTCCTTTGTTAGAGTTTTTCATTTTTATGTGTATGTTATTGACAATTGGGAAAGGCAGTGCCAAGAGATGGTGGCCAGATGCCATTTTATACCAAAAGTCATCTATTATCTACATTTAATCATTATAAATAATGAGTTCATTTGTTAGAAGTACTTTTGCTGACTCATTCCAACAAACCCTGGGACCAGTTTTCTTAGAGATCAATTGAATTCAATGCCTACTATGTACATTTAAAAAATATGCCCAGTACTTAGCAGAATAAGAAATGGCTTTCGCTCCAGAGCATTATGATTAGAACTATAACAGAGTTAGATTGAAAAGTCTTTGGTATACCAGAGTCAAAACTGCATTTTTCCTTTGGAAATAGGAAAGGTTATACAGAGAAGATGGATGCATAGAAGGGAATCTTGGGGTATAAGTAAATATACAGAGCCTGAGTAAAGAGGTCAGGGCATCCTAGGCTACAGGTGATGAACAGTGACATAAGAGAGTGTAGCATGAGGTCATGGTAATAGGCTACAAGTGATGAACTGAAGAGGTTTATGAGGCCCTCTTTGTGCAGATAGTAGATTAAAATGCGGAAAGATAGATGATAGGAAGATCAATATTGGAGGAATTACTATCAGCTAGGCAAGTGAAATGGGAGGAAGATGTCAAACAGCAGCCACAGGGATGGAGGGGATAGAGGATGAAGGAGGAGGTGTGCAGAGTTTGAAAACTGATTCTTCCAATCAGCCAATCAGGCACGAGTACCTGCATGATATAGTAGTCAAAGTAATTGATATGTAAAAATAAACCATTTCTGTTTTCACTATTTGCAGCTTAACCTTTTGCCTGTGTTAGGTTATGATGTGTTTGGGTAGTGATCAAATAAATCTACTTATTTTAACACAATCTTTTTTGCAATGACACTAATATCTTATTGTGCCAAATAGTAATGATTTTAGTTATGGGAAAAGTAAAGCATAAAATTGAAACTGGCATTCATCTTGAAGAAACCCTGGTAAGTCTAGTGAGATAACTAATACTATTTTTGATTAGCAAGCAAATATTCTTTTCACTAGAATTATTTACTTTTATGTTCAAGAAAAGTCACATAAGGATCTGAAAAGATGATGATTTAGAAGTTAAAAATAGAAGCCATTTATCCTTGTTATACTTGCAGTTAGCCTTAGTTCCAATGAATGTTTCTTTTATCTATTTTGTATAGGTATGATTAAAATAAATCATAAAGGAGACAAGTAGAATTATTTCCCTAAAGTTTTGGGGAAACTAATCTATTCAGAGAACTAAATTGTGTTATCCAAGTGAAAATATTATTTATCCCCAAAGGAACTTCTACCTATTAACCGCAATTCAGTTAGATAGATTTGCTTCTCGTGTTTGAGTTTCTTCCCCAGTATCATTTATCTTTTATTCAAGTGAAAAAACTTCTTAAGTTGTATTACTGAGAAGTTTTGTACTAATGGGAAAGTAAACAGTAAAACAAAAGTCCTTAATATGCACTAGACTTGCTTGAATGACTTAAAGTACCCATTTTATAAACTCATGATACATTTATAGTTTTCTGAAATGGAGAAAGAAATCTCCATTTGCTTTAGTCAAATAATTTTTAGAGAGGTACTAGACATGAAACATATATGTATATATAAAACTAGGTTTAATAATGTGGTGATGTGCGTTACAAGAAATGATATTCCTCTCACATTCTCACTAGAGGGGTAAAGATTTTTAGAAAATAATATTGAACTGTGATATTCATTTCAGAAATTAATGCTAAAATGTTTAGTGATGCACTTGTATTAATTTAAAAACATAACTCATTACCCATTATATAGTATTTGTTTTCAAACATTTAAAAACTCTAATAAAGATTATAACACAATTGTAATCAGCTACCATCAATATGCAGAGGCTGGTTTTCATTTTCTACTTTGCATTGAGAGGCAGTCCTTAAAGAACTGAAGACCAAGCTGTACTTGAAAATGGCTGAGATTTACTTGTGCTTAGATCTCTTCTAGTCCTCCTCAATTTTCAAGATGTGCTTTCATTTGATAAGGATGCTTTGGAATCTGAATTTTAACATGTAGTTGTGTGCATTTAAGCATGCAAATATACACACTGTATATTATTTTGCTTTTACAGTAATTATTTTCATTTATGAAATTCTAAAGTCAATGTTAAATATTGAATATTTTGGTTAAGTGACAGCTTGTGCTAGCTTTAGGATATTCCTGTTTGATAATTATTCATGAGAAGAACAGCTGAAAACAAACTAGTTATACACCTTGGCAAATTACTGTGATTGTAATTCTGTGAAATTTCCCCATGGCCATGTGACTTTATTATAAGTACTCTAACAGTGCAGATGTCCAGAATGTTGTCGTTGTCACAAATGTTATTCCTATATTCAAAGTTTTGAATTACTCTTTACTGCTTTAGCGAAAACGTGAGGAAGTGGATGAGACATGCAATATGTATGATAGAGCATATGCAGCTCTTTTCAGTGCCTGCCCTCCCTTGGTTTGGAGTGAGCACAGTGCTTACGTACTGCATTCCTGTAAAATACAGAAGCAGTGGCATTTTTGTGAAACCTAGATATGATGCAAACATTTCCTATTAAATGTTAAGAAAAAGGAAAAATAGTCCCAATTTATCATCCTTCAAAAAAAATTCAGCTGAAAATCAAATGTTTTTTCCCTACTCCTCTTCTCCTTTTCAGTTCTTTCCCCATATGGTTCCTAAAATGTTCCTCCATTTAAATGGATTTTAAAGCTCATTCCTTATAGTTCCTAGAGCATTCATTGCTTTTGAGAGAAAAAAGAAAAACATTTTAGCATGTGCTATTTTTGTTATTCTAATTAGCAAAAACAGCTGGTCCTGTGTAGCTCAGACTGTAGTCTTTTCAACACATTGTTCAAAATTTTTTTTCCTCCTCTTCTGTCAAGCTACAGGCTACCACCTCTCCTCTTCCCACACGAATCAACCCCCAAAACACCTGCACACACAACCTTAAATATCACCTACATCTGCCATGAAAGGATAAAGGAAACAGCCCCTTCTTCCTGGTGGCTGGGCAGGGCACATGCAAATTATGCAGAAGGTGAACAAAAGTCATTCTCAGAGTCCTCACTATACCTCATCGATTTTATATTCACCAAGCACTTTAGTCTGTTGTCTCAAAAGTGCAGCTATCTTATAGTTTTTTTGTTTTCTTTTGTTTTGTTTTCCCCTCAACTCCTTCTGGCAAATGGGAGTACTCTTATAGAATTAGAGATTGAAAAATTAAATAATCAAACCTTACTCACAATTTGGTATCTATCAAAGGCATGTGGCTGCCAATGATCATTGAAGCTGATCAAAGTCACATTCTGTTGCTATGGTGACGAATCCCCATTTTGTTTATATGGAGGGGTATGCACCACAGGAGAATAATGCGGAGACGAATTAAATTTGTGTTGTTGAGAAATTAACATGCGGGATGCTTAGGAGTGAGTTGAGTGTATGCTTATCAGTGTCATTTTTTTAAAAAAAACAAGGGAAGTGGTGAGGCAAAACATGATCTATGAATAGTGTCATTGTGGAAGAGTACAGTGAAATACTGAAATGTTTCAATAGTGCATTTCTAAGGTGGAGTCCAGATATGAGGTAATAATTTTTATGACACATTTCATGAATTTAAGTCTCTCCAAGCTCTTTGGCTCTTCTTCCCTTTTTCAAATTTATAAAGGATTACAACAGGATGTGTCTTTCAAGTTTTATATTTGTTTTTCCTTTGAGCTGGGAAGAATTCTTAATCCAATACCACTAATCTACTAGAGAAAATATAGTATGATTAGTATATTTTAATTTTCAGTGATTTACAACCTCCCTAGCCAAATTTGGGGGTTGAATAAAACTCTTTGCAGTTTCAGTTTGAAAAATGTCATCTGGTCACGAAGTTATTAGTCGTGAAAAACTTTTTTCATAATTTTTTTGGCACTGGATGCTATTTACAATTTTTTTATAACAAATTATAATCGCTTCAAAGTAAACACAATAGATACAGGTTATTTTAACTTTTTATCACTTTCAAATGCTAGCATTCATTGTCATTTCACCCATTCTTTCTCCATGCATGATTCTCCTGCCATTCTCTCTCTTTCATCCTTCCACTTCATCAACCTTCATGTCAAATGCTTGCACTATAATCCCCATGCACATGGAACTATCATTTCCCTCTTCTCCTTCACTAGCCACTGGGAATCATGTACTCATATTTTCTGAAATAAACAAGACTATCATATGTCCAAATATCAGTTTCTTTCAGTGGCACTTGTTATTTTGGCCTTCTATCTCTTTATGCTCCTCTCATTATTATTCAAAATATGAATTCCACAAATATTTGAAGTGACTGCCTCTTTCAAGGCTGTGCTGACATGTAAGATGTGATCCCAGTCTGGGAGTTTATAATCTTGTTATGAGAAAGGAAGAGAAACCAGCACTCAGTGACAGTTTCCTCTGTGTCAGTGTCCCTGCTCAGCACTTGATGTATATCTACCTTGTGGAATCTTTATATACACTGAAGATGAGTAATACCCTTATTATTCGGGTGAGGAAACTGAGTCAAGGAGAGGTTAAGCAAGCTGCTTAAGGACATGCAATAGCAGACCACTCTTAAAGTTTGGAGTATCTAACTCTAAGATCCATGTTTCTTCTTTTTTTTCCCCTACTTTAGGTGATAAAACAGGTAAACACGTACACATAAATACCACACAAGGTGCACTGAAATGAATGTTACACGAGTGTTAGTGACAATTCCTGCTTCAGAATTAAAAAATAGGGAATGAGTCTCTCCTAGCCAAGATGGTCAAGGATAACTCTGAAGAAGAGGTAGCATTTAAGTAGAGATGAGTGCAGCATGTGTTAGGTGAGGATGGAGCATAGAGGAATGGCTGAGTGAGTTGGTATCTGTCAATTAGGTCCACCCAAAATGTTTATTTCGGATGCATGCTCAAAGCAAAGAGATGAAGTCTTTGTGGTCTTGGTTTTGTATTTCTCTTGGCTTCCACATGAATAATGTTCACTCATAATTTTCAGCTAGGGGCTTGCTGCTTTTTTTATTTTTAATACTTGAATTACTTATCAAAAATAGCTATCCTACAGTAGAATATGGTGGATGATGTATTCCTATTGCTTTAATGTTTACTTACACCCTTTCTCCTACCAAGTTTAATGACCTGCTAACATTACAATGAGTTTCTTTTATGATTGCTGGAGGGGTTATTAAAAAACAAAGAGTCTGGAAGTAGAAAATATGCCAAATTATCTATTAAAAAAGGATTAAATCAGGAATCAAGGGGTAGTAAGTTTCTATACCAGCCATTTAATCATGTAATTCTTGTAAGGCACTGGTCTTTTACTTCCTTCCTTCTTCATCTACATACTGAGAAATGTACTATTGCTATTATCACTATGGTTGTTAGCAAAAAAGTACTGAGTAGTTAACATGTCATTTTAACTTGATATTAATTCACTACAATAAATTTATGGAAAAGATTATTTTCATAAGAAAACTATCTTGCCACCCAAAGAGATTGGATCTGTATTCCTCTACTTAGAAAAAGCAAATGGACATGCACTTCCTGTCATGCTCTCCAGTCAGCAGGATGTCAAGGTCTCCCTTGGAGAGCTTTGTACCTATCAAGTCCCTGCCTTAAGGATGGGAACCTGTAATTGGGGGAGAACCTCAACTCTGACCTTTTCTACCACAGGAAGATTCTTTTAGCCCAAGACTTCAGGGAAAATGTATTCAGAAATATTTTCTTGACATATATCCTTGGGGGTGTCCCTCCTCTCACCCCTCCACCAAAGTCTCCTTTCTTTAGAATAAAAGCAAAGCTGTTGAATTCATAGATGGTATTCTTTAACCAAAGTTATTACATAATCTTGTTATTTGCTGATCAGATGATTTAAATCACTTAACTCATTTATTTGGTTAAAAAGAAAAGAAAATCTGGTCAAGGCCTTCCAGGAAGTGAGTTAATCAGCTGGCAAACAATGTTTGTTATTATTATCCCTGACAGGTTATCTGACTAGTAGGAAAAGATTTTCACAGCACATTCCAAATCACCATCTGAACGTTTTCAAGTTGTTTCAATTCTGTCTAAAGAAGCAGGAACAATGTCTCTTAACTCTTCAGTGTGCTTTTTGCACACTTTGGAGAATTTTGAAAGTGTTCCTGTCAAAATCTACAAGAGGCTATAACAGGGTGAGCTGTTTAGAGACCACACAGCTCCATGAATACTGGTTAGCTACATCCACACCCAGTACCCCACTCATGGCCTCAAGAGAGTTTTGTGGACTTATGAAGTTTAAAAATGGACCTTCCGGTTGGATTGCAAGGTGAGGGGAATTCAGAAGCAGAGAGTTCTCACTCAGCCTCCATGTGTATTATTTGGATATGAGGGGCATGCAGTGGGTTAACAATAAGAGTTGTAAACTTAGTACACAGCTTTGGCACCATAGTGTTCCTTTCCGCAGTAGATCATCAAATTAATTAATAAGGGCATCAGGCCCTCCTCTCTTCATACCAGGAGACCTGCCACAAATTTCAGCTTAATCAGCTTTCAACTAGGTGCGCTTTGAAAGAGTATCAGGACTTCAGTAGTTCCCCAATTGTTAAGGAATTGTTAAATAAATTTTGTTTGTAAAGTGGAGTTTCTTGAAACACATTTGCATCATCAGAATCTAAGCTTATGTGCTTGGGCAAATCTGTCTTCCTCTAAGTTTCTGAGTGGCTTTTCCATCCGGTGCTATTTTATCCAGCATAGAGGAACAAATACATAAAAGAAATTTCAATTTGTTAAAGCCCGATATTATGGCATAATGACTGGATTCGATAATGAACTGACTTTTGAATTTTAGTGAGTGGTAAATGAATGGATTGGAAGCTGCTGCTTTTAGAAATGGGCTCCTTCTGTTCTTCTATTCTAAATTTCATACTAGAGGAAAGTTATTTTGCAGGTATAGTCCTTTGCCTGGAGGTTGCTTTTAATTTACTTGAGATGATGGTTTCTTTTTCCTCTTTCCATTAAAGCATTTTTTCTATTCAAGTCAAGAGCATTGAAAAACTGTAGCAAGTATTTAGATCCTTTGTGATTTACAGGTATTACATATATATTCAACCTGTAGTAAGCCAGCAAGTATTCCCCTTCCCAGGCAAGGAGAAATATTATCTAAAAGCAAACGAAAACATCAGTGGGGCTTAATGAATTTCATGAAGCCTAGAGAAAACAAGAGACTACAGAGGATGACTTCTTCCCTTCCCTTCCCTTCCCTTCCCTTCCCTTCTCTTCCCTTTCCTCCCCTCCCCTTCCCTTCTCTTCCCTCCCCTTCCCACCCTTCCTCTCCTTTTCTTTTTTTTGAATACAAGAAACCAGATAAGATATTAGACATATCAAAGCCTAAGTAAAAGATTCAGGTTTAACTAATCAAGGAAATAAGGTAGACAAAGAAGACTAACAAAGGTAGGTGGATAACTAACAGAAACAAACACAAACAAACAAAACCCCCACTTATTTTAACCCCCTCTCTACAAACCTTCTCCATTGTTTTTCATGTGAAGAAAAGATTAGCTTCTTCTAGCCTTTTCGTAAAGCAACAGTGGCCTCCCTTTGCCTTCTTGGCTGCAAATTGGTGAGACAGAACTAACAGTCCATATACCTTGAGAAAAGGAAATAGTTCACACTGACCAATTTTATTTGATTTCATATTAGAAAGAGCAAAGTTCACATTTTTATTTATGTAGTATCACTATCATTCGCCCTTCCATTAAGAGATAGTATCATTAGATAAAAAGCTTGCAAAAAAAGAGAAAATGGCCTTGGATTTTAGTCTTCTGTTCCTAGTAGCCATGGAAACTGGTAAGATACTGGATTCTTTTGGCCTTCACTTGTCTGATCTATGTAATGGGAATAATATTCTATGAGCCAGAAAATAGAATCTGAGAAAAGACAAGGCCTTAATGTTTTTTTCAAATGTATGTGCAGTTTTCATGATGGGCATGTACCAGTAATATTCTTGGATTTTAGCCAAGAGTCAGGATTTTTCATATGCTGATAAAGTGAGTCTTTATGCCAAGGAAACAAGAGGAAAATGGAAAAGTCCTAATGGTTATCCAACTTTACTTCAAAAAGCATTTCAAAACTCTTAGAGAGGTAAAAATGGACTTTTTTGAACAGTTGCTAAATTATTGTGGGTGCTGGATTAACTTTGCATGATGCTAGTTTACTGGTTTGGTTGCTGTTGTCCATTTGTCTCTCTTTCTGGTTTCCTCCTAAAAAGTATTTAGGGCAAAACCTCATTCATTTCTCCAGTTATTTCAGTTAACTTTTAACTATCTGAGGATGGACTTGCCACATTTTGACATGCTGATTAATCCTAGCAACAGTTTAAAATAACTTGTTTAATTCATCTGTTGTTTCCTTTCGATTCTCCCCTGCTCATGAAAACTACAGTCTAGCTGGACACTTAAAAAACAACAAGATACCTAATTACTGTTCCACTTATTATGGCTGTCTAACAAATATCCCAAAATCCACTGGCATAAAAACATTTTTTATGCTTATCGATTCCATGGGTCAGAAGTTTAGTCAGGGCACAGCGGCGACAGCTTATCTCCACTTCACAATGTCTGGGGCAGCAGCTGGAAGACCTGAAAGCTGGGAACTGGAATCATTTGAAGTTTGCGCACTCGAATTTCTGGCAGTTGATGCTGATGTAGACTGAAACTTATCTGGGGCTATTGCCCAGAAAACCTACATGTGACTTCTTCATGTGGTCTTGACTTCCTTGTAACATGCTGAGAAAGACCTGGCAGTAGCTGTATCCTTTTGAGTTCCACTCGCTCTTGGTCTGAGCAGTCAAAAGCCTAACAAATTCAAGGAAAAGGGAAATAGGCTCTGCCTTTTCATGGGGAGTATATAGGGAATGAGAAAGTGTGTGGGACTTTATATATTGCTGTGGATCACTTTTGGAAAATGCAATCTACCTCAATTACCTTCCCCCCAAAATTGAGAAGTTGTAAAATATATGTAAAGCCAAGTAAATATTCAAAGCAAAAAATAACTCCTATTAAGCAGGTGCGTTACTTCAACTTATGAGGTGGTGTTGCTAATTCTCTTGGGAAGAGAGGAAGAGGAAATTGTTGTAAGAGAGAGTCATATGTAACAATTTAATTTGATAGTTCCTGAATTCTAATATAATGAAATTTTCCCACATTAAACACAAATATCAAAACTACATTGCAATATTAAATTTAAATGTTTTTGAATGGATTGGACTGGATTATTTGTATCTCAACATTACTCCATTGGACTGAATATTCTAGTTGCTGATTTCTCTTCTAGTTCTCTAGGGTTAAAGATGGTGTTTTTAAGGGAAAGGAATATGGTGACCACATTTCACCTATAATCAGGCTTCTAAACATCTGCTAACTCTTGAGAGTGTTCAGTGGGTTCAGAAACAATCTTTGAGTCATTCTCCCACTCATTAATTCTTTCATTCAACATACATTTGTTGAATACCTAATGTATACAAGGCACACTAACTATGATTTGTTCTATCCAACACAAAGATTGATAAAAAGCAGTGTCCACTTTCAATAGTAATATAGCTATCATTTATGGAGTGCTTAGTATATGCCTGACATTGTGCTAATACTACATACAATGTTATTCATCCTTATACCACGAATTAAAGCAGGCTTAATTTTCATCCATTTTATAATTGAGCAGACCATTTAGGAAAGCAGGTTTCACTTAAGTTTGTCCAGCTAGTTGCTTTATTGGACTCAAAAGCCTTTTTCCCCTACTAGGCTAAACTCCTTCCAAGAGGTTGTCTTAGTGCAGTGGGAAGAAGAAAATAAGATACAGATGTAAATAATTATAGTATAAGGGGAAATTTGATAAGTATCATAAAAAGTTATAGGAGCTAGGAGAGCCTGCTTCTTTGTGTCATAATTAGGGGAAAGCATCACGAAAGTGATGGCATTTGAATTAGGACTTGAAGAACCAGTAGGATATTAATATGTGGAGATGGGGATACGAAGAAAATCTAGATGTTGGGAAATGTAATTGGAGCAGGAAGAACACATGGAGACATTTGGGGAATGGACAATCATACAATTTAGGTGAATCTATGTTTGAGGATTAATGAATAAGAAGGCTGGAAAATGGAGATGTACATTTAGTCTTTATCGTAAAAGATCATATAAGGCAGCTGGAGGTTCAGTAAGTGGTGGTGAATAGTTAAAGGTGTTTGAGTAGGAAAGTGACATGGGCAGAGTGGGGCATCAGGAAGAAGAACATGGCTGGGCTACCTGGGGTGGATTGAAAGGGTTTGGAGGCAGCGATATCAGGGGGTTTGCAATAATCTGGAAGATGTCAATGAGGGCAGTGATTAGATTGGTGTTGGGGTTATAAAGAGAGAGTGTGCGGTGTACTGGTTTTTCTATTTAAAATAAAATAACTGCAAGTGTGGAACAAAGAGAAGAAGGATTTGTTATTATATCTATATTTCTCATAATCTGACCAGTTGCCCAAATAAAGTATATTTGTCTCTTCCCTCAAACTATCTGTTTTTTGTCTTAATGAGTCATAGTCTATGGGGGCTCTACTGAGCACCTGTCTCTAATTTGGAAAAGTGTTGTCATGGCTTCTGTTGAGACTGTTTTGCATTTGGAAATTCCTTTTTCTATTTCATTTATTTCAATTAAATGCTTTGCTATTAGACTTCTTACAAGTCATACGCCCTGCATACAAAGTCAGAAAATAACATGAGCAGCACTGAAAGTGCTGAATTGCTGGTCAGTGTTGTAAGGAGCAAGAGACAGAAAAGGATAATGGTGCACGTTGCAAGCAATTTTGTAGATTTATCCAATTTTTGCCCCTGAATTAGTTCAGAATTTTTAAAAAAGTAATGATGTGCCTGCTTCATTCTGTTAATATTTCCCTGTCTCTGTGCCCCTCAAGGTAGGTCTGTGCACATGGAGAGGTTAATATTAATATTGCCTTTTTACAGCTAAATTATCTGGCTCTAGAACCATTCACAGATTCTATTAGAGACCCCTATGGAGGATTGCTTCTTCAAATAGGCATTTTAATTCACCCGGGTACAATAAGGTGTTACCTTCCTTTCATTAATAAAATGGGAACTCATAAAGAAAACCAGATTATCTTGAATTTATGATCAAGTAATTTTGTTTCTCTTAGCCTGGATAATAATTGTGAAACATCATTTCCCCCTTCTTTCTTTTTTCCTTCATATACTTCGACATTCTTAATTTCTCATGTTTATTTATCTTTTTTATTTTAATTTGACAAGGAAAGCTATCTAGGACCCCAGGAGGCAAACACTGTGACTCAAAAATTGGTCCTTTCCATCTTCAATTTAATGAAATAATAAGCCAGTAATTGATTTATATTTATATTTACATTTGCCTTACAAATTCTGGGATTTTTGTCACCTTTATTGTAATTCCTTAAGTAGTCACTAAATTACTTCTGATAAACTCTATTTTTTCTTTACCTACCCAGTGACTAAAGTCTTTTATCATAGTCTAGGGGCTTTGTTATTCCCTCTAGTTTCTCATGTCATTTTTCTCACCTCAAATTTTAGTTTTCATTTTAAATTGTTAATGAATTTTTTTGCCTCAAACTCTTTGTGTTTTTATCAATAAACAATTTGCTCCAAAGAATCTAGTTTTGTGTCTTTCTACTTTCTACATAATCTCATCTCAGGTATTTTGAGAAAGACAGGCTTCTGGTGCTATTAAGAATTTAGGGCACTGTTTGGAATTGGAAAGTGAACAAGCTAAGCTAGATTTCAGAGCATTCCAGTGGCTTTCATAAGATTTTTTTCCCCAAAAATATTATTATCTTGGGCCTCCCTTTATTCAGCCACTTGTTGCTTTATCCATGCTTATTAAGGGGCATATATTATCTGGTAATAACTAAAGATAATTAGAAATAGCTTATTTGAGAGAAGATTTAGGAAAAAAGGATCTGTGAGGTGCAAATAAATGACAGCCTGATATTTTGGTAATATATAAAACTGAAAAATGTATAACTGCATTAATATAGGTTAATATAGTCTCTGGAGCATCTACTATGTGTCAGGTGCTTTTCTATAGATCATCTAACTTAATTCTACAATTTAGGTATTAATGTTCCCATTTATAGATGAGCAAATTCAAGCTGAGATTGTAAACTATCAAATCCACCACAGCTTAGATTTTCCCCTGATCTACTTGACTGCCAAATGATGATGTCATTTTGTTTTATCATAATACCTTAGTGTGCTGTAGCAAATGTCCGTGAACTTCAGTTTTTCAAGAAAAAATTAAATTAAGTTCTAAGGCTTCTATTTAAGGGAGCAAAAGAGCAATATGTTGAGAGAATTTCACAGAAATTTAAAACATGTATTTTTTGATGTTAGGAAATGAATAGTTAAGCTATCTGAAAAACTAGTAACTAGTTATATGGAACACCTGATTCCACAATGAGGCTAGACAAATTCTTTCAACATAATTCTGACATCACGGTTTTAGGAATCTGCACTTCTGGATCAGATTTTCCTCTAAGTAAAAAAAAGTTTCCTATGGTATATATATATTCATTCATTCACTCACTTTATTTAACCAGCATTGAGTGACTATTATGTACACAGAAGCACTATCATGGCTCTTGAGAATTCTACCAGATCAAGAGAAAAAAAATACAAAAAGCTTTAAAAACTTAATTTTAGTAAGTGCTCCAGTAGCACTCCTTTTCCTTCACCTCATCCCACACATTTTGCCAACAGAGTTATTTTTTTTTCTAAAATCCTCATCTGATCATGTCACTTCCTGTTTTCAAACCTCTTACAATTGTCATTGCTTGTTAAAGAACTCTTGGCCCTTCAGAACCTGTTGCCACCTTCCTTTCCTTTTTCCTCTGGCACTGCCCCTCACCAGAGCTCAGCCATCCTGTATTGCTCAGTCTTTCTCCAGATGCCAGGCACTTTCACATCTCCATGCTTGTCCTCAGGATCCAACTTGAATGGTGTGCCTCCTGTGTTGCTTTTTCTGACAACCTGCTCCTCCCTAGCAGAAAAGAAGTTAGTTTTCCCAGAAACACTCCATGTAATAGCATTTTATGTAATAACAATGTAGCATACAGTTATTTTGATCTGTCTCTGACTAGAGTACAAATCTTTCTAGAACAAAACTATATTTTATTCATCTTCATACTTTAGTCCTAGGACTCTGGCACGTACTTGGCCATCTCTAAAGGTTAAATGAAGAAAATAGAAGTAGGTGAGTAGGTAAGCGCTGTGGTAAGAGGGACTAATTTTTCAGACATGGTGGGTGGGGATTTCTCAGAGGGGTTGTACATAAGTGGGTCTTGAAGAACGAGTAGGAATTTGGCAGACAGCTATGAGAAAGACTCATGATAGGTGGAGAGAGAGGGCATCACAGCAGAGAGAACTGCATGTCTGAAGTTTTGTGAGGAAATAGCCTGACTGGAAAGAAATTTCAAATAAGCTACTGTCTTTAGAGTTCAACATGCACAAGAATGGAGCAGAAAAGGCTCAGAGCATGAGATAGTTTCCTATTGCAGTGAGCCTGTAGGTACACGTCTCTGGGGAGCCACTGTGGATGTGGTAGTCACCTAGGTGGATGAGATTGTATGAATGATGAATGAAATCAGACGGACTAATTGGGAAACACTAGCACAATTGGAGGGCTTGTCTAAGACAGGGTTCAAGGATGCTCACATGCCACTAGAACTCCTGGAACTGTATCAGAAGTATCTGGCTTAGCTTTCTCCTTAGGGCCTTATTACAGCTTTTTCTGATGCTGACTGTCTACTTGGATATCCCATAGTCTGGTTTTATCCTCTATACATTCTCCCTTGTTCTCTCAGCTCCAGTTACCCTGGCCTCCTTGATGTTCCTTGAACTACCAAGAAAAGGCTCCTTCAGGACCATGCACTTTCTGCTTCAGCTGCCTGAGCATTCTCACTCCCTGCCAGGCTAGCTCAGAGTCTTTCCGCAGAAAACACCCCTGGAGATCACTTCCTCACTTTTCACTCTTCTGTATTTTCATTCTTGGTACTTATCGCCACCCTCATTACTTGTGTATGTTCTCACTGCCCTATTTCCCTTACTCAGTAAGGCAAGCTCCATGAGATTTAACATTGTTTGGTTCTTTGTTATATCTCAGCACTTAGTAGATGCTCCAAATTTATGTATTTAATCAAACTTATATGTTGACCATAGAAAAATGGTTAGGAAAAAAATCATATAACCTTTCAACAAAAAACCATGCAGCCATGAGAAATATTTATGAGCTTTGGTAATAATATGAAAATGCTTATAGTGTTAAATGTTACAGATCCTCCTGGTTCCTCCTCTGAATTGCTCTACCATCATATAGACTGATGGGAAGCCTCTAGGCCAAGGTTTTCCAAAGTTTTTCACCTTAGAACATAGAAAATATAATAATATTTGCATAGTATCAGGGTATATTGGAAGGGATTTGAAGTCTATATGGTGCTTGGTGAAAAAGAAAATAATTACATTACTTTGTTTTTATTTCTAGTAAGAAAAAGAAAACCAAGCATTGAGAAGAGCATTAAATATTGAATTTTCATAAAAGTTCCAAACAAGACTGTTGTATTTCTACAAAATTTTATAACCATTATGACTTTATGGCATAGCTATAACTTATTTGCCATATACCAGTGGGTGTTGATGTCCCACTGCCTTTTTTCATTCTGTCTGCTAGCAGTGCCATGTCCCTAGCCATATTCCACTCCTTCTTCTTCCACATGTGAGCTGGCCCTATCCATCAGGGCAATTAGCAGGCCTGTGGACCGTGCATTAATAATGATACCAAACGTGAGTTGTCTGCCTTCACCAGCATGATAAAATAGGAAGTAAGTAATGTCTGTGAAAGTTTGGCGTGTTGGAGGCCTCCTTGCTTAACTGCAGCTGAGCAGCACCATCTGCTTGGGAACAGCCAATTTGTTGTTTGTTTTACACTGAGTTTATTAAAGTTACCCAAGGGAGAGTAGGCGGGGCCTTATTTGGAAACTTGTTTCCTTGAAAACCCACATGACTTAGTGGAAAGAATACTAAGAAAGGCCTCCTAAGACATGGATTCTAGTCCCACCCATGGTCTGAGTAGTAGGATCTTATAAATTGCTGATTCCTCCGAACTCTGGTGACCTGAGATGCAAAATAGAAAAAATGTGATGCTTTACTTCTTATGTCTCAGAGCTGTGTGTGAATCATATCAAATCATGTAATGGCAGACTATGAGTGCATCAAATCACTTACATAATTAAAAAAAAAAAAGTATTGTTAATATTGGTTTCCATATCTGCAGAGCTCTTCTAAGTAAAAATTAGCTTTTCCATTGTAGGCAACTTCATAGGGGTGGTTGCTAGGGTAATTACTGTGCCTGTGAGTGCATACCAAGGGTCAGTCTCTAAAAGCGTTGGTCCAGGATTACTTGTCTGGAAGCTTGAAAAGCCACTACATCTCTTATCCATTAAAAATGAAAGACTCATGATTAAGATGCATGTTGCTATTTTAAACCTGACAACTTGTTAAGTTATATATTCCTAAAATGAACTCATCTGCATTAAAACTTGTCTACAAGTGTTGAAATGAGGATATAGTTATACATAGATGAACAAAATCTTATTAAAAGGTTACCAATCTTTTGTTTGGACTATTTGCACATGGTTCTCTTTTCTCCTAAGAATTTAGAATATATAACCCAAATCTTTATTCTCTTGCTAAAAACTCCAGAAACAGGTAGAAACTTACTTTATCAGTTTCTCTTCTCAAACTATAAGATTTTCCAAAGATGAATCAATTTAAGCAGTGAGATGATCTTTAGTTCAATTCTCAGTGGCCAGGTTTGGTGTCCTAGTTAATAATCATCAGTGAGAAGCCTTTGCTGTAATTCTTGGATATCTTTGTTTTTGTTTTTATTTTTAATATCATGGAGGATCAATAGCATTAATAATATACTATCTTTTCCAAGCATTGTATTGCTAATTAGTGTTTTCATTATTTTGATAATGCTGTTGTTGAGAAGTTGTTTGATTACTAATTTTCTGTTGTCTCTAATGTCTCTATGTGTTTCGTGGACATTCTCCCTCCTTTTTAGCTCAATGAAAACTTTTTTATATCTCCTGCACAAGTATTGAGAGAAAATATATTTTTAAAAAAATTATCTTAAATTGCTCATTTGAAAAAAAAAAGCACATATTTTCAATTTGGTGTTTGAGTTTCAGGTGGAGTGTAAGAGAGACTGTAGAAAACATTACTGTGGAGAAAGTTCCTATTTTGGTTCCACAGATTGAAAATCAGATTTTTTAAAAAGAATTTTATAGCATATGGAAATTGACATCCTCTCAAATTTGGAGACACCGAAATAGAAAGTAAAGCCAGATTTATTTTCACTTTTAGTAATCTGGCTCTATTACCTTGAATAAACTAGTCTACAGAGGATTATTATTTTTTTCATTCTAAGAGTTAAATAAACTCATTATAGAAAATATAGAAAATTGAAAAGTGTGTAAATAAGAAAATAAAATATAATGAGTAATTCCACAACCCAGATATATTGTTGGTATTTTAATAGATTTCTTTCCTGTATTTTTCCAGTGCTTCGCAAATCTCTCTCTATATTTTTAAAATGAGACCTTGATTTATTTATGCCCTTGCATCTTCCTTTTTCTTTTGCCATTATATTATGAGCATTTTTAGAAAGATAAACTAAATAAAGTCATTAAATATTCAATCATACATTAAAAGACTACATTATTTTTTATATGGGCATTAAATAATCAATTTTACTGCTCTATTATTATTAGATAGGGACAATTTTTTTACTATAATTAATAACCCTTGATGAATATTCCCATAGACAAATTATTTTTATTTATAATTGTTTTCTTTGGAACTATCAAAGAATTTTTGTATTCTTCTTATCAATTTGGATTATTTGTTTCTGTATGAAAGATATTAAACTTTATTGAGGCAAGTTTTTAGTTATCAGTTAGAATGTTAGAAATATTACTTTCATTTAGTTAGAAACATTAATTAGAATATTTAAAAATTTTTTCTTAGCTATTTTCATTCAATAAATATTTATGGAGTTCTCTGGGCTAGAGAAGCTGAGCAAGATAAATCTATTCTCTGTCCTCAGACATACAGCATATGTCTAGAGAAGTTTTTACATTTCTTCTTGAACTGAACTCTAAAGTCACTTTCACAAGTTAAAAAAAAATGCAGTGTAATTTTAATTGAAATAACTCTAAATCTATGATGTAGAGAAGCATTGATATTCTTACAAAATTCAATCTCCTATATCTGAGACACAAAAGGTCTATTTATGTATTTTTTTATTATTGTCAGTGAAGATCTGTAGCATTCTTCATCTGTTCCTGAGTGCTTTTTTTATTACAGTTTTCCCTGGGAAGAACTTCATGTTTTTATTGCACTTTGGGAAACATGTCTTTTTTTTCCTATTCTGTTATTACAGATATAGAAAAAAATGATTCATTTTTGTATATTTAGTTTACATTTGGCCATTTTCTAGAACTCTTTTCTGTTCCTGTAAGAGACAGACGTAGCTTCAAAGTGCATCTTTGGCACTATCAATAGTGTGAAGTTGAGCAAGTTGTGCAGATCTTGGCCTCAGTTTCTCAATGTGTGAGAAGGACCATCAACCCACCTTATTGAATTGTTAAGATCTAATGAGCTACATTTTAAAGAGCTTAGCACAGTGTCTGGCATGTAATAAACATTCCATAAATTATTACCATTTTCTTAAATTTTATAAATCATTTACTGCTTTATTTAAATTTAGTTTATCTCCCACTATTAATATTCTTTTCTTCATAAACTTAGATGCTATATTATTCAGAGCATAAAACTTTATTGTTGGTATTATTATCATTGTTATGACTACATGGCAGATATCACCTATTATATTATAATTCTTTTGTTCCATTTATATTTTTAATTCTATTTCTTCTATGTCTAATATTATATTGTGACCCCCTTTATTTTTATTGTTGTTTGACATTGAAGGATATTTTTTTCTTTTAAATTTTTTTTGTTCTTTTGTGTTAGCTGTGTTTCTATTAGCAGCATATGTACAAAATGATTTACCTCACATCACATGTTTTGTTTGCTTTTAAAAATAGTTATACATATTAATAATTTGTGTCATGATTCCTATATTTGAAATATTTTACATTTGTTGGTGAAACTTTTTGTGCTTCTGCTTCTCTCTTCTCTGTTGTTTTGTAGTTTGTTTCTTTTTTTACTTTCCTTCCATTCTTCCTTCTGTTTTCTACTTATAGTTATCTATAAGGTATATATTTGATTTTAACACTAGTCACTATTTTTACATTAAAATAAAACTTCTTCAGTCTATATTTCTTTAATTACCAACATGGAGAAAAGTTGTTTTGATTAGCTACTATATAAGAGAAGGAAATTGCCTCCTTTTACTACTTTCTCTTTCTTAAATAACTTCAAGTTTGTGTTAATATTATCAATGGTGTTAGATCTAAATACTAAATGTTAAATAATAATTTTTTAAAACACTGTGCTTATTTCAAAAGAACAATTTTAAAAAATACTAATTTATCTTAATAATTACATTTTGAAATTTTTAGATTAAATATATTTATTTCATATCAATACTTTGCTATTTTCCATTTAAAAATTGTGAGTATTCTCTCAGCTTAAATATATATTCAAGTAACTTTTTAAAGGCATATGGATTGTATTTTTTCTGATCCCTTGTGTACTTGAGAATACCTTTTTATTACCTTTATAGATGTCCCGCAACTGTTTGTATAAACAAAAACATTGTTTCATTCTCATTTAGTATTTAATGAAGCCCAGCAGAAATGTAAGACCAGCTTGACTTTTTAACTTTGTAAATAACCTATATATTTTTTCAAATAATTTATTTGAAAACAAATAATTTATTTTTATATTTTATACATGCCCCCTCCCTTTTTTTAAACAGTTGTCTATATGTGGGCTTTTTATTCTTTATCTTTTCTAGCTTTTCTCATGTGACTCATTGTTTTTATTGTTGTCTTTATTCTCTACCCTTTAGAAATGAACCTTGTATTGGCTTTAATGTCAGTGACTAAAGTTTTTCTACAATAGTATATTTTTTCTTTAATGCAGATTCATTTATAATAACAGCATTCTGGATCTTTTTCTATCTTTTTTTTTTTTTTAATTCATTCAACTTTCTTAGCACCTACACATGAATCTCAATAAGCTCTCTTTTCAAATCAGACTTTTTTCTGATCATTTTATCATTGCTTTTAAGGGCAAGTTTTCTTAAATCTTAGTAAGAACTCTAGAGATGCTTTATGCTCTTTTAGTTAAGAAAAAGGTCTTTATTTTGTGCCTTTTCTCTGCTTTTTGAGTGCTGTTGTCCTTTGATTTTATGTTTGAGAATCATTTGCTAAACTGTTTTGGTTGGTTAGTTAGTTAGTGAGGTATCATCTATCCAGGCCAGGTTTTGTGAACATACAATGCTAGGCTGGTGGATTCTTTTTGGAACATCTGTTTTCCTTGTTATCAGAGTCTTTCTCTAACCTTAAGCATATGGTGAAATGTCCAGTGTCAAGCAATCATCTATTGTATGGCATTCTTTTGAACTGGGGAAGAATTTTCTGTTCTATTTTGGTCATCTCAATTTGAATTATTTTAAATGTCATTCATATTTTCTCATTCCAGAAGTAAAATCTGTAATGTCCAAACAGCATCTCTTCCAAGGCTCTTCTTGATTTAAATACTTTATCTCAGATTCAATATGTTACTGCTTCTTGCACCCCTTCATATGATGCTTTACTTAAATTGTAGCCTGTGAAAGGACAAGGAGGGCCTGGCAGGGGTTAAGAATGGGGTGTCTCAGTGAAGGCAGATTCGGTCAGGTTAACTCATAAAGCAGCTTTTACTCAGTTTCTGGTTCTAGGGGCGGTAGGGACACCATCTTGCTGTAAAGAGGTACACAGTGGAGGTGACCAGAAACTTCCAACTTTTTTCCTCTGACCTCCCTGTCTTATCTCAGAGCTTCATCTACTCTTTGATTGCATGAAATTATTCTTGGAGTATGTCAGGTTATTTATTAATATATCTAATTTCCACTGTTATTGCAACCATCTTTTTTTCCCACCTGCGATTCAAGGGTGTGAAGAGAAGCGTGAATAAAATGCCTGTGAATAACCCCTCTCTTAACACAGTAGCATGCGCAATATGATCCATATAGAGAAGTGCCCCACAGGCTAAAGATAAAACAGTGAACAACAGGTTCACCTTAAGTATGAAGTCGTTAAGAGGACCAGAACTAAGACTTCTCTGAGGACTCAAGGGTATGTGGCCTCAGCATCATTCGTGTGGGAATATTGGATACAATTATTGTATTCATATTAGAAAATCTAGAGGACTCATTATGCATAATGAATAAAAGAAATGTATAAAGGGGAATCGCCAGGGAGAATTGAGAAGCCAAGGATCTGGGAGTTTGGGTCAGCTGATGATGTTTAGAAGATCTTTGCAAATCTGTTTATTAACCTACTCATTCTCTCCATTAAATAATCTTTTCATTGAGATCTTGGCTGTGTGTTGAGAATAACATTCCAGGAAAACTGTCTTTAGATTTTCAAGTTTTCAGCATCCCAAGGGAGCCATTTTTAAAGATATTTCTCATTCATGCATGTAGCCTTTGAATTCACATTCTTGTCCCTGTTCAGAATATAGCAGTTGTTTCTGCAGCTTTAGGAGACTTTCCTATTTATATTGAAGTCTGTAATTGTTATGTTATGGCAGAATGATTGTTGTGTTAGTTGTCCATTTCAGAAAGAATTAAATATTACCTACTGTCGAATGTCTTTAGTCTAGGGCTCTTTTTAAAAGCATCATTGGGGTCCCTGCTCTGAATCTCTCTGTTCTTATTCCTTGGACTTCCTGCTTGGTAGAAATCTAAAAGCACCTTAGTGTCTTCCAAACTTGAGATGGTCACACTTGTATGGTGGGAAATGTGAAGCCAAATCTAGAACCAGGAGAAAGATTTGCGGAGTGGTCTGTAGACAATGATTGGTCACCAGAACCATAGAACCAAGGGTTACATCACTCTCAGTTTACCTGCCCTACTCACACAGGTGGCTCCCTCAACCTCAGGAGTTGAGTTAAGGTTGAAGGCTACTAGAGGCTATAAGGACTGTTCTGGACTCACCCAGATAGCACGACAGATGGTATAAGAAACTCAAGAAGAGAAAACTGGTCAACATAGTAAGTCTTAGGCTGTGGCAGACCATTAAAGCCTCTGGAAAATAAGACTTATGGATGAGTCATTTTGAAAGTTCTGTATTTGGCAGAAACACTTTGCTTTGTAGTCAATAACCTTATGATTAAAATAAGGTCTTTGTTCTGTAAGATTGCTGGCTAAACACTTTATCATTTCAAATGCCCTCCCATTTATTCTGAATTAGCTTGTTCACATTTTAATGGATAAAAATTTCCAGTTTAGGTTTTTATATATGATTATGCTTTGCAGTTAAAACTTCTTTTTTGGAAAGGTTTTACAACATGATTTTATTTGTTTGCTAGTAAAATTTATTACTGTAATACTTTTACCACCCTCATTTAATCTTCAGACTTCTCTTTTAAAAAAGTCAATTTACTATTATGTTAGCTACTCACACTGAGGTAAGGGGTCCAGTTTCACGGTGTATACATTCTTATTGGCTTTGTCCTGAATATAATATTCTGAGGACAGTGAAGTCAGTTTTTACAGAAATAAATCATTTAGCCATATTAAGATTTTGAAAGGTTATAAATGGTTTATTTTCAGCCATTCTTGTGAAGATAAAACAAGGGGAAAAACGCTTCACACTATCATTTAAACATGTCAATTCTTAAAAAACAGTGTTGAAAAACTTCTTATTAATTTGAAGCAACAGGATTGAGTGAATAACTTATATCTGGTTTATTTCCTCTTGAACTATTCCCTCAGTCATAATATGAATATATATTTCTGAAATAATAATTATTGTTTCTAGGGAATACACTAAGAAATAGATATCTCTTGAATATTTTTGATAAGTATAAAAGAAATATTTCTTTTACATAGATTTTACATATAGATTTTATATATAGATTTCTCTGAATTTATTTATTCATTTTATAGGTCAAAGTATTTTTGTGGGTTCCATAAATACAGCATATAGCCATTTCCACTTATTTTTAAATGACACCTTATATTAAAACCTATTTAGTTCTTGCTTCTTTTGCCTATGGTTGTATCTTCTTGTATGAATTTATTTGTGTTAAACTCACTGAATGACAGTTTAAACCCTGAGATGTCATTGAACTTTATGTGGGTCAAATGTTTCCCACAAAACTCAAACACTTCTAAGAAAGCCTACCTCAAATAAGATAAAGAAGATCTAGCAAAAATGGTTCCGTCACTATTAACTGTTTGGCCATTGATTTTGTAGGATGACTGAAATTAAATGATCAATTTTTTCATTTTTCTGAAATGTTTGATCAATCCAATCATGTCACAGAGTTGTTCTTAAAAAGTGACATAGTAATATAAGTAATGCTTGATCTCTGGACACAGTATCTTTTTACTTCCTATCCAATAAAAGTCCTCTTTAAGTTCTTAATAGATGCTAATTTTTATTTTCATGTTGTTAATACACAGCAGGTATTTTAAACTCAAGTTTGTATGATTGTGCTTGAAAATATAGTCAATAGGAAAGGTGCTTTAAAATAAAATCAAATTCTATGTATGACTTTACATCCATATATATATGCACACAAATCATCAGTCTAAATTTATATTCCTCTAAAAATATTTGTAAATGTTACTCCAAATACACATTTGGTAGATTCATTATTGAATCTTTATATAAAATTCATCTTCTATAAGCTGTTCAAAATCTTTAGAATTCTTCAACATGTCTTAATAATTGTGTTTGAGTAATGTTTTACATTTATAGGAGTTTTAAAAAGGCAGGTGCAATGTGACATATCAGAAGAAGCAAATTAAACTCTTGTAAAGCACAGCTGGAATGCTAAAAATGTGTATTTGTAATTTAAATATGTGACACCATCACACTGTAAAATCAGTTCATAATTAGAAAACATCTGTTTTTTCCAATATGATGCCTAATAGTATATTTAAATAATTTAGAATGCAACAAGAAAAAAGTCTAGGAACAATAAGTGGTTCATGGACATTTCTTTCCTTTAATTTTAATGACTGATAGTAGTTCTTGTAATAACCTATCATTTTGAAACTACTTTTTGGATAGAGCATAATTATAAAGGATGAAATGCATATGCCAAACACATGTGCTGTTATGACCTTATTGTGTTAGTCAAATAAATAAATTAATTTAAAAAAACAGGTTGTGTAGGTTGTGTTATTAAGAAGGATTTACACACTGTTATTTCTTTCTCACTCCACTCTTTTCTGTTTATTTTAATCAAAAGACATTGAAAAAAATACAAGTTGATTATTTTAACAGGAACTTTATGTGACTGTATTACAAATACAGGGGAGCTGTTGAGTTGTATAAATTCTGGAAATATACTTGAACCAGGTAAAATATTGAGTTAAAACTTATCAGGATCAATTCGAGTTTAGCTAATAAAGTTTGAACAAAACCACAATTTCTTAAATGAAGTTAACATGGTAGATTAGCCACACATCTGTCATCAGTGTTCACATAGGAAGGTATTTATATATGTGTGATGAAAACTTGAATGGATATTTTTATTCTAACAGAAGTGTGCACGCTGAATAGTCTTGGTTTATTGGCAGTAAATTGTATAACTTTTTTTTTTTTAACCACAGTGCAAGTATCTGTTTCAGATATGGACAAAACAAATGTGTCTTGAAAGGGTCTGTTTTTGGTATTACCAGCCTGTGTCTGGAAAGGTTTGCAAATCCCCACCCCCCCCAAAAAAAATAAATTAAAAAAATTTTTAAATAAATAAATAAATAAATAAAAAGCAAAAAATAAAAAAATAAAGCATTTGCAGCTGTTAAGAAACTGAATAAAAGCAGTCAGTAATACAGGTCAAGAGTACTTAAGCTCAGTCACCAGGCTGTGGTGAGTAAATTAAATGCACCAAGGTCTGCTTGACAACGAACTTTGCTGGAAGGAAGGAGGTGGATTATAAGGCACAGATTCACCTTTCTATTTTAAATGTAGTTTTATCACTTTAATTCTTGGGGTGGGGGTGAAGACTCACTTTTTTTTTTTTTTCGGGTGAGAGTACACAAAGTTAATTTGCTACCATTTATATTCATCTACTTTGAATCGCCTTTTATCCACCTTTGCTGCTGTAGCCCACCACTCACCATTCATCAGTTTATGCATTGTGCGCCAGGGCAAATAATGACAGAATATCTAGCTAAAGAAGGGGTACTTAATCAGCAATCAAGATTCAATTTGTTTTAATTTTAGCAGGTGTTTGTGAGGTACATTGATGGGAGAGATAATATGTGCTGCTTTCATTAGCTCTCTTGTTTTTGTGCTTGAACATTTAAGAGCCAGATGTTCGGAGGTGAGCTGATCAGAATATTAAGTCTCCAGAGGTTGGTTTCCATAGTGTTTTACATTCCTTTCTTTATCTCCCTCGATTCACCCTGAGCTCCGAGGTGCAAGTGCTTGCAATGACAGACTCTATCTCAGCGTCCTGTTCAACTAAGATTTTAAATTAGTGGCTAATTCTCAGCATAAAATACTTTAGTTTAATAATCTGTCATTAATTCTTGGACTCTGGGTCAGCCTCGTTTCTCATTCAAAACTCTTTCTGCTGATAATCTATTTTAGAAATTATTTGTGTAGCAGCTGGTATCTTATCAGGATATTTTTTTGAAGTGAAAACATGGAATCTCATAAGCTGCAAAGGTAATGACCCCATCATCTTGTTAAACCAATATTCAAACTTGATCAGAGCTCCGTCATCAACTAGTCAAAACATGACAGTGATGACAGCATCATGGCATGAGCAATAATAGCAGAGCCATTTGAAATTGGTAGCTTTGCTGAGTTTGAAAGTTATTACCTCTTTCAAGGAAGTGTAAATATTCTTACATGATATTATTTTATAATGTAATGTAAGATTACTATGTTATAGTTTGCAATAAACCATTAATAGGACTTGGAGAAGATCTAATCAGTACTTGGGCTTTGTTTTATAATTTTAACTCAATTGTAACTGAATTTAGCTCTTATTTAATAGCTTTTCTAGTTACATTTTGATAAGCTGCACATCTTTTTTTTCTTCTCTCATATATTAGGAACATGAATTCCCTTTCTGCTGGAAAAGGAACCTATCAATAAAGAGTTAACTGAATTGGCATTGGCAAGATATTTTCTCCTACTATATTGCTCATTCTCTGTTTACTTTGATGTTCAAGAATTGTACTGTTTTACAAGCATATTTTCTTAATTGTGTCACCTTGTACTGTAAGTATGTCAGAGGGGAAACATTTGCAAGTGATTAGATATGGACCTATGTGTCACCAAATGTATGAGGTACATACCCTTATAGGATATAATTGTGATCTTTTAATATGCGGCCATTGACCCAGACTTGTTATTATCTATTATAGTTTATAATAATGTATCTCTTTATGATTAAATGATGATGCCCGGCAGAACACTATGATTAGCATTTCAGTTATTTATAGATTATGTCAGAGCGGTAATAAACATAAAATGCTGTTAATGTGTGGCTAATGAAATCTGGACATGAACAAGTTTATGAATTGATATAATTCATTTGAGTGTTCTAACTGAGCTGCTGGTTCTCGTCATAATTCAAAAGCTTAGCAGGGTTCACCGATTAGGTGGTAGACTAATTTGCTACAAAAAGTCAATGGGTTTTCATTGTCTTAGGCCATCATACCCAGCATGGCTGATTGCATAAGGACTATACAAAGTAATTCTCATAAATATATTTATTAAGCTTAGTATGTTTGTAAGGATAGGGCAGAATCAGTTATTACACAACATATGCAGAACAAAAATCACAGTGTTAATTAGATATCCAAAAAGATATATACAGCAAAATCATGAAAGGCTAAAGAATTACTTGATTATTAAGGAGGAACAAACTGGGGTGATTCAGGAGCAAATGCTTACGAAGGCTTCAAAATGAGGGTACCTCATTCTTTCCTTGGGATACTCGTCAAGTGCACATATAATTCCATTTGACCAGCGATGACTGGAAGCTGCAAGTTTTATTTCTCAGACTGCTAGTACAAACTCTATCATTATAGCTCAATTCAGGTCTCCAAGGAAAGTTATCAGTTTGTGCTTTGTTCTAATGACGTTAATATATTTGTTGGAAGGGTCTGTTTTTAGACCAAATGTGAAACCATTATTTCTTCACAGGAAACATAATTTGAAGATGTCTCTTAGATTCTTAGAGATCAGTCTTTATGGTCAGATGGATACCACTCATCCTTAACTTATGGAAAACAGGTTCTGAATTTTCAGGCAGAAGTGGCCAGCTCCTTAATCAGCCATGCTTGCACAGAACACCTCTAAACAGCCATATGTGATGCATTTTAAAATAAGTCATTTTTGAGTGTCATAATGTAAAGAGAAACAATGCATTGATTTTTTTAGTTTGAACGTAAAATATCTGGTTTTTTCACTGTTTCAGACTAATTTAAGGCACCACCTCCATAATACAAAATATTGCTTTTTACTAATTCACTAAGGTTCTGTAGGAAGCAGAACTAGAAAAAAGGAAAAGGTGATATAGATGACAGATTTGGAGTAATAATAACAATTATCATTATCATTATTATTATTATTATTATTATTGTTATTACCACTACTACAACCAAAACTATTCATAACAGCATCTTTCCAACAGTAATGATCAGTGCTTTCTGGCCATGAAGTAAGTTGTATCTGATGATATGACATACTTGGGGGTATTTAATTAGAAGCTGCACAATTAAATGAAGGATGTAAGTCCAGACTTGATCAGCATTTTCCACGGAAGTGTATTCCATGGAATATCAGTACATTAAGATGCTGTATTAAAAAATCATTCAAATTAGTATGGGAAACTATATCACTATGTGCCCCTACTCCAATAGTTAACCTATAATTAACATAATTATTTAATATGTCCAAGAGATAAGAAATTGTTAAGAGATGTAGTAGTTGTTCAATAATTTTATATAGAATGAATATATCTATTAATTAGAATTTCCTGTAAATTTCTTTATTGCTGAAATTGCTGCAGTTTTAATGTAAGCCATGGCTTTGAATATTAAATACAGTTGATTTTGTTACTTGTCCTACAACTATGGCATAAGGGTAAAAAAAGAGGAAACTAGGAAAACATCCAAGAGAATGTTAGACAGTTTTTGTTCTCTATTGATATCTGTTCTCAAAATGTAAAGTTTCCCCAAAAATCTTTTGGGGCAGGATACTTAGCCTCTCCGAGAGTGCTACTGAGGAGAGTAGAGAGTAGAGAACAGAATGCTCCTTGGGGCTGAAAGGGGAAGGGAGGAGGGCAAGATCAATGAGACCTAGGAGTGAGGGGAGGTTATGAAGCCCCAGCTGAGAAGCGAGGAAGCTGGCATTATTTGGGAGGCCACACTCTACAGCCTGACTCTCATCTCATCCTTCATGTCCTTTCTTTACCTTAAAATCCTCTTACTCTTTCTTGCTCTCAGCTTTTTCCCTCTACTTCTCATCTAAGAAAATTTCTTATTTTTCTTTAAGACCAAGCACAAACCTAATAACACTGCCCCTGTGAAGGTTTCCTAGGCTTATGTTCCTACCCTGTAACATTATTTGCCTACCTTTATTACTTGGCTAGTCATGCTGTATTGGACGTATGTTTATTTGTCTATAAATATTACTTGAGTTTATCAAAAATAGGATCTGTGTCTTATTCTGCTTTATATGCAGAATATATGCTTAGTCAATGTAATCTACATGGTGAGTGAGCCTAGAAAGAAAGAAAGATTGCAGGGAAGACATTGGGCTAAGATAGTGTTCCTGGAACTGTCAGTGCCAGCCTTTGGAATCCGACAGTAGAAAAATAACCTAGATCTTTAAAAAAAATATGAAGCTAGAACCTACTCTTAGAGAATCATTTCATATATAATGAGTAAAGCCTACAAGCTTATAGTTGAGACACAAACAAATAAACAACAAGAAATACTTCCCCCAAGGAATTGAGTACCCTGTTTTAGGCCCAGAGCATCTCAAACATTAACTTTAAAGCCCAGTGCTTCACCAGGAAGTGTAGTCCTAAGAAGTACATGAAAACTTGAGAGGAAGTGTGGCTCGCCCAGAATTTATATTCTGCCTGTATTCAGCTGCAAATGGATGATCTTAATTCCTTAAAAAAGAGGTGATCAGTAGAGCAATACACTGGGAAAAGGTGTACATACATGTATAGCTGACCCTTTGAACAACATGGATTTGAACTGCACAGATCTACTTATACATGCATTTTTTTCAATAAATATGTAGTCAGCCCTCCATATCTCTGGGTTTTGTATCCACGGAGTCAACTAACTGCAGATTGAAAACAGTGTTTTCAGTCCGTGGTTAGGCATTCACCAGTGTGAAGGTCAACTGTGTGCAGTGTTCTATGCCATTTTACATAAAGGATTTGGTATTTGTGAGGGGTCTTGGAACTAGTCCCACTCAGGTACCCAGGGACCACTGAATTCTTGGGAGAATCAGAAATTATACATGGATTTTCAACTATGCAGGGGTTTGGCACCTCTAAGCTCCCACATTGTTCAATGGCCGACTATGTTTGTATATGTATGTGTATGTGTGCGTATTATATAAAGTAATGTTTACATATAAACGTATCTTTGTTTATTGCTTGATAAAACTATATAAGGTTTACCCATAGTGTAAAATGCTAAATCTGTAGATGTATGCTGGGAAATTCCTTTTTGCCATCCTGTAGAATTCTGTAGGGCCTCAAAGATAGTAATGGAGGGTCTGGAGCTGTTTACAATATTTCCAGGAACTTAATTAAAACTGTAGGGTTACCTGCGACAAGCTTGCCTATGCTGACTTAAATGACAAGTTTCTTGCTTTTGATTGAAATGAATCAGCTTACATGGTACTCTGGATTTACTCATGATGTTCTGCACCGAAGACAGAAATATCTATACATATATGTTTAGTAAATGGCTTCTTACCTGACTCATTCAGGACTGGTGGTTGTTCAAATTATTGGAAACGTTGACAAAATCAAGAGTCATAAAAATAATATCTATATATAGAAAACATTTTATTTTAACTTAAAACTTTGAATGTGGGTCCAATGATTGAGGTTCCATATAGTTTTTCTTGCATGAAGTATGCCAATGATATAGCCTTATGGTTTTCAATTCCAGCTTCTTTAAAGTAGAAAGAAAAAATTATAGATGCTTCTGAAAAAGTATAAAAACAGAACTCTTCTATTTTTAAAAAAAGCTACTTTTTCTATCAATGGTAGCTTTTCTCAAAATTAATATTACGGTGTGAGGTAGTGTTGTGGGGGGTAACTCACCTTTACCTACTTTTTCAAAACACTGAATGCACTTTCAGTGACACAGTAATTCTTTATTTTCCTCTTATGTCTCTTTGGTTTGTGGGCCATTAAGAGAGCTTTAACACATGCATATGCACACACACAAACATGTTTGATTTATAAAATATTTAAAAATGATCACAATTTAATATAACTGGTTTAGTTGATAGAACCTTTGTGGGGAGAAAACTGAAGTCAATAAAGCTTTCTTTGGACCAAAAAAAAAAAAAGTTAATTTTTTTTTTTTTTAATAAATTTCTTGATTCCAGAGTTCTTGGTTAAAGAAACACATTCTTAGCTTGTTTAGGTGGAAATGGCTGACCAACAGGTTATGATCTAGGCATCTGGTTGAAGATAAACTCTGCTCTGTCATTCAAATTTCTGGTTGGGGAGATACTCTTAATGCAATTCATGTTATAGAAAAGATCTTTCTAGAACTGAGATAGGCAGGAATCCAGTTCTTAAAAAAATTGTGATTCAGTGTTTGCTCTCTACAATAACATTTTGCATTTACAAAATAAACACTTCCAATTTTTTATTAGGTTCTTTATAAAAATCCTCTCTCTTTATTTCTCCTAACATCTGTTAGGAAGTGGTTGAGGTCCTTTACTAAAGGTCTTTATTGAAGACCTTTTCTGTATCCCAAAACATGGTTATGAAAATGTTTTAATTTAGTACATTTTATTAGAGAAATATTCATTTGCCATATGTAGGACCAAACAGTGAGGTCTCAGCAGTCTATTAGTCTCCTCACCTGTTCAGGGATTGGGTTAGGATGTACCACCTCAGAGAATGTTAGTTACCAACTATTAATGTGTCCCTTACATTTCACAGCTTCAGGGCTACTAAAACATTATTTGCAGCTCCCCTTCACTTGGCCTCTCCTTCCTTGCTCAGAATTTCTGGTGGCCCCTTAAACCCAGAGACACCGAACATTCAGAGTTCTTTTGAGAGGGGAAGATTATGTATGCACTGGATTCAAAGAGCCCTGTATCACAGAAGAATGCCCAACCTGTAGCATACAAATTATTTAAAATATACCCCACACCCATCTCCAAAGCCTGAGTGTGTTTTGTTTGTTTATTTGTTTTTGCTCTGTTTGCAAGATTCTGCCGATCTAACCTTACTGTCTACTCTCTTTGGATGACAGACTCTGTAAAACAAAGGATTGGGTATAAATGATGTCCAGGATGCTTTGCCTTGCCAGTCAGGTCATCTAACTATCTCCACCACCCACCTTTCTTATTCCTTCTGTTATTCTCTTTTCCTTATATTGAAGAGTGTTCAAACATTGAGGTTAGACAGACCTGGATTCAAATCCAAAATATACTATTCATTTGAGGTTTCTCCCTGGGAAACTTATCACTAAATCTCTCTAAATCTCTCCCAGTCTCATATCTCTTAATTATTCAATGAATATAATCACATTGACTTAGTATAGCTTGGTCCATAATCGGTTCTCAATGAATAGTACCTTCACCTTTTGGTTTCTGTCCATCTGCACATGTATCATATTTCAAAGCCTAACTTTAACTCCATCTCTTCCTGAAAGCCTTCTCCAATGAATTCTATTATTTCTTCTGTAATTGCTTTTGCACATATTTTCCTATGCGCCACAAATAACCCTTCATTATACTTGGCTGACATCCATAATCAAATCTTGTTTAGTCCTTCTTCTTTATCTTGATTGTCCAACTGGCATGCAGGCGGTTTTTCTCCTACATTTCCCAGAGAGCTAGGAACACAATATGCAGCTAGTACATACTTTTTTGAATTGCCAACTCATTTATTATAAGCCACCATGAGAAGAGGGGGACAACTCAATTTAACAATTGCTTAATTCGTTTTTGAAAGATGCTGCATATGGAGACATAAGGAAACCCCCAAATAAGGAAAAAGTAAGTTCTGATGCAGAAAAAAAATGAGTGCAAAATAACTAATATAATGCAACTTGAAAAATGGAAACACAGGCCATCCAGAAGATGGGAAAAATACATCTGGTTAAAAATTAGAAAGGATGAATGACATGGTTTTCATTATAGTTGGTACTATCTATTAATTTTATCCATCTCTAGTCCAACCGCCTCATCATCAAATGCAACTGAAAATTGCACCACATTCATCTGGAAATGGAGGGGAGGGCCTCAGCCTTGGGTGCATTAGTAGGACATTCCTTATGTCCTAGTTGGAATCCAGGTATTTATTCTAATGACTTCTAATGACATGGGATTCCCCTCACCCAGCATATTTCTTTAAATCTCGTAATACAAAGGTATTTGTATATAAATTTGGAAGTACATGTGTTTTAATTTTTAAAAAGCTAACAGATGTGTGGAGTGGAAAAGTGAAGAGTACACTTATAAAAAATCATCTATGATTATTCTATGTGCCTGTGCAAAGGCATTTAACATTCTTCTCTTCACATGTCTCTGACCCAATACATGACTCTGTGAGCATTTGCTCCCTTATCTTCCACATCACCCTCTGTTCAGTTACCTTTCTGTATCATTCAGACTACACACATTCTTGTACTGTGGAACATAAATCTTTTTCTTGTCTCAACAAAAAGTGCTTGGTGTAATCGTAGACCGCCAGCTCCAGCCATATTTTGCTGATCCTTTCCTCTTTCTTTCCCCTTTTCTTTTAAATTTTAAACTTCTGAGAATTAAATTAGTTTTTGCCATATTGTTCTCATGAATAAGTCTTGCTTCCCCATTTGAAGATAAACCATAACTTTCTTCCTCTTCTTTGTTGAGTTAAGGGGGAAAAAAGATCTGAAAAGATTTGTAATTAAACTTATTACTTGCTCCAGTAAAGTAATCTATCATAAATCATTCTTTAACAAATTTGACATCTGTAATAAAACTTTGCTTTTACATACCCCTTTATGTCAATTCAAATCTTTTAATATTCTTAGTGAGGGAACCAAAATAATCAGACCCTTTGTCAGTACAATTAGCATAAATACCCTGAATAATTTGAAAACATCTACAGTTTAAACTTCATTGTAGACTACTTTGTCTTAGCATTTCCAGCTTTCTTTTTAGGGGGAAAATATGCCAGTATGTTACCCTTTTCTTAAGCCTAATGGGAAATTCTGTTTCTGCATATCTAAATACATATCTGACTCAACCCTTAGAAACCTTACTCACATCTTTATCTCCTTGCCCATTCACTAGCTTCCCCACACTGTAAAGTTAAAAAGAATTATGAGTGTAAGCCAAGAGAATGCTAGGCTGCGGAAGTGTGTGATTTGAAGATATTGATAGTAAGCACAGAGAATTACAACTACCCTCTTTAACTAGAATGTCATGTGCTTTCTTCACCACCCAGAAAATCCCACTGGCAATTTAGAGGAATGGTATTTTGTTTGGGTCTGTATTTTAGTGTAGCAATATGTTACGATAGAGCAAGTATGTCCAATATATGAGGCAATTTAATTTTTAAAAATATTTAGCTGATGTACTTTGGAAAAAAACTCACTTCAGAAATATTATAATATTTTTGTAATCCTACTATCTAAAACAGAAGAGGATTAATTTAGGGTCTAGATAACAAGTATTGTTAAGAGATTACTTAAAATATAGGTGACATAACTTCTTTAACAATATTTAGGACTATAGGCAGCCTATGTACAAAAAAATTGTAATTGCTACTTTACATAATAGGTTGTTATTATATAGAATACTGTACCCAAAGTAGAAGAAAAATAACTTCAAAATAGATATAATTATACTCATCAATTTGAAGTGATGCCATTGAGGACCACTTCTCCATTTTATAAAAATATCTCTCTGCCCTCCCTCCCCTAGTTTTATCATGAGAAAAAGGGTACGAAACTAAATTGACAGTGGTGAAGTCTTACAGTTTATTTTTTTAAATTTTCATTTAGTTATTAAAAGGTTTGCTAATAATTCTTTCCCATTTATGCCATCTTTACAAATGTTTCACAGAGTAAAAATAGGTGTTTAATGCTTAAGAATTTTTGAATTCATAAACAAAACATTTTTAAGGTCTATCTAAAATTAGGGTGGATTTAATAGTTATAAAATATTAATATGGGAGTCCATAAACCAAGTAGGCCAGGTGGCATTTAGAGTTTGGGTTCTAAGCATGAATACTACTCAGATTTTCTCTTCTTCTTGCTTCTAAGTATATGGAAATGGTCAGCAACTATGCACCAAGCACATTGCTAGAGACATAGCAGCATAGAAAATGGATGGAAGATACAATTTCTCCCCACAAGAGTGTCCAGTCTGTTTAGAGAGAAGACTCAGATCACATGTGAATGGTGATCCTCTTATAGATCATACATCCAATCATATTTAGGAGGAGGAAGAACATTTTAGTGTAAAGTAGTAAAAGAAATATTCTGGAAGAGGGAGAGTGTAAATCAGGTCGAGGAAGAAGAGTAGGGAGGAAATAATGCAAGGCAGGATAGAAAGGAGCAGATGAATGGAGTGGGGTTATGAATAGCATAAGGAAAACTATGTAGCATGATTACCATGGATATGGGAATGGTGGTGAAAAGAACCTTGAACTAAAAGTTGGAATTAGGAAATATTTAATGTTTCTGGAATTCTGCTGCTTCATCTATATAATGGAATAATTATACCTATTTTGCATATCTTACAGAGGAGTTGATGGTTCAAAAAATGGTACTTATGAAAATGCCTTGTGAGTTGTAAATCCAAGTTTTATTACCATGTTCATCACTATGACACTTGTGACTATGTATGTAGGGGACAGTATTGGAGAGATGCTTAAGAAGAGACCTCAGAAGGCCTTTGCTACTAGACTTGCTTTAGGAGACAGAACTAGCCACAGGAAGAATTATGTAGTTCAAATAAATTTTAAAAATATTTCCTGATATTGTAATAGGCGACAGTGATGAATCAATGGTGAAGAAGAAAGATATAGGCTGTACCCTCTCTGACCTCATGATCTTTTCCTCAGAAGCCTGTTCTTGTGCCAAACTTCCACAATCTTTATCATGTTCCCCATATTACCAAATCAAAAATATTCCCTCAGTTATGGCCTCTTTAAATATATGGGAAAAAATGACTAAATGTTGTCACATAAAAATGTCAGGTACTGGAAAATTATTTCTAAGCTTTTTACTGAGGCAGAAACAGGATTAAAATAGTATTCAAGGGTTATTAGTTTGTCGTGGGTGTGAAGAGCACATTATTGAGAAGTGTGGCAAAGAGATTTACCGCTTTTGAATATCTGAGGTATCTGAGTGCTCCTCCATACATCCTGGGCTTTTTCCCAACCTGCAATGCCGTGTTAATTGGTTCTGATTCTTGGGCTATGAACAGGCATGTTTCACTTTCTGGCGATGCGTGTAGGAGTCAGAGCATGACCCCCCAACTCTCTTTTGTCCTGTTGTGGCAACCCTGGAAATCTTTGGTTGAGACAGCAGAGCCCTAAGATAGAAACAGCTTGTATCTCTGAGTTACTTCATGCTCAAAACTGCTTTGCGGAGGTGCTTGGAACTGCAGCAGACTGTGAGCATGAAATAAACTCTTTTGGCTTAAACCTTTGAGCCCTATCCTGACTAATAAGACCCGCTAAGTGGAAGGAATATTACTCTAGGGATGAGATGATGTAGGCTTAGGGTTGAGAAATGCCTTGGATACTCTCCTATAGTTCCCAGTCATGTAATGTTATTCCATTCAACCTCGCATCCGTTAATAATGGGCTGCAGGTTGAAAACCAAAGAAATGCATTTTTGTTTTTTCAAGATTATAAATAAATAATAAATAGCTAGCAAACAAACTGAGGACTAAATCCCAAGAATGGCCGTTCGGTACATTAAGAGTACATTCACTGAGGGGCGAGAGAAATGTTGGGTGATGTCTGTGCTGGGATCTCCCACTGCCATTTTCTCGTGTCCAGGTTCTCTTCCAATGACAGAACCAACTGGAAATGATTCTAACATTCACTGCATATTGCATGGGCTTTGTTTACTGTATGGGTAGTTTCTCAATGAAGAGAGGCATTTCAGTTAGTGTCGGTAGCTGTGTTTCTGTTGACACCTTGATACCTTATAAGAAAGAGTTAGTGAGCTTTAGTCTCTGGAGCCAAACACATTTTATCAGGAAACAATTTCAGCAATTGACTCTCATCTGGTCATGTTACTTATATCTTGTTATCTCTCAAGGGCCCTGTAATTAAAGCAGGTGTGTGTCCTCTTAAATTAGAGATGTGGCAACTGTAGACATTCTGGTAAGTTCTGACAGGAGACCCAAATGACTGCCTAGATTCAGTAATTAGCATGAAGCTGGTGGGAGTGTTTGGCCAGGGAGTGTCAAAATGCGCAAATACATCCCAAAGTGATGGGCTTTGAGGATATTTCCTAACTGCTCCAGGAGAGGTTTTAAACAAAATCACAAAGATTCACACTCCCCCACCTTTCTTCTTTCTTTCCTTTAGTCTTTCTGTCTTTCCTCCCTGCCTCCTTTTCAGCTTCTTCTTCCTTCTCCTTCTTCTCTCCCTCCTTCTTTCTCTCTCTCAATCTCTCTTCTCCCCTTTCCTTACTCCCACCCCTTCCTCCTTCTCTATAAATAGATCAAAGCAGAATTTTAATTTACATATTTTTTCAATATTTGATATCAAGTAATACTGTTCTTACTATTTTAATAGCTAGTATTCTAATAATCAAGAGGCCCCCAATGTTTTAATGGTAGTTTTGGGTTACTTTTTTTGTATTAATTGGGTAAAGAGCATGTTCTACAATTCTTAAAAATTGTGGAAACTAAAGACAATTGAGGAGGAAGAAAGACTTGTTGAGGTGAGTGAGAAGATAAGAAAAAAAAGGTGACAGAAGATCCAGAAAGGAGAACTAGGGGAGAGAAGTGGTGGCATTTGTCTTGAGGCAAATGGGGGAGGGGGTAATAAAGACCTTCCTCTGAATACATTTGTGTTTTTCCAATGTAATTCCACATAAATAATATGTGGTGTTAATTGCTATATTCAGTGCTTTTATATTTACTTTTTTAAAAAATTAAGATTAATTTTTCAGAGCAGTTTTAGGTTCGTGGAAAAATTGAGAGGAAAGTACAGAAATTTCCTGTATACCCCCTGTCCCCACACATGCATAGCCTCCCCTATTATCAACACCCCCCACCAGAGTGGTATATTTGTTACAACTGATGAACCAACATTGACATATCATTAGCCAAAGTCCATAGTTTACATTATAGTTCGCTCTAGGTGTTGTACATTCTATAGTTCGGACAAATATATAATGACATATATCCATCATTACAGTATCATACGAAGTATTTTTTGTTACCCTAAGAACCTTTCGTGCTTTTCTTATTTGTTGCCCTCCACACTACCTCCCCCAACCCCTGGCAACCACTGATCTTTCTACGTTTCCATAGTTTTGCCTTTTCCCGAAAGTCATATAGTTGGGATTATACAGTATGGAGCCTTTTCAAATTGGCTTTTTTCTTTCAGTGATATGCATTTATGGTATACTTAAGTCTTTTTTATGGCTTGATAGCTTATAATTACTTTTTAAGAGGAACATAAAATAATTTCCAGATATTCTAGAGCAAGAAATATGTAGTAGATAAAATTGGTGCCCCACCCACATCCCCTTGACCCTCTCAGCCTTAGCGAGAGATCCCTCTGCATACTGATGGCTTCTCACTTCAAGCTTCTCTCAGTTTCTTTACTTCAGGGTTTCCCCTTAAGCTTTAGCTGGTTTAACCCTGATTAAATGCAGCCGTGAAGAATGGGGACTCAAGGCTCTCAGGGTTGGGGCACCTCTTAGCTGTGGCCTGGATCAGAGGATAAATGTCCTAGCTTTCTAATTCTGCATTGAAACATTTTTGAGGTTCTTTGCTTCTCAGGTCCTGAGGAACCCCAGAGGGAATAAGCCTCAGGTGTCCACAGTGATAACCAGCTAAGAACTAATTCTTACTTGCTTTCCCCTTCCCTGAGTCACTCTCCCTGCTCCTTTAATCCACCTTCCTGGACTCAAATCCAAATAACCTCAGTTCACCACTCCCTTGTCTCAGTTTTTGCTTTTGTAGGAATTCAAATTAAGATACACTATTTTCACCATAAAATGTTTTTTAAACTCAACTTCTGTGTTCATTTTATCTAATTTTCTACTGTTTTGGGAATAAGTTGGATTCAAATATGTTCACACAGATACACAGCTCCTAAAAGGAAGGAAAACAATGATGAGACAGTCTTTTCCCCATCTCAACATATTTTTATTGATCAGGCTAGGTGCTTACTAGGACTTTCAGAATTATCAGAAGTGTTAATTGGTTAGTATAGAACACAGCTTATTAAATAGCATTATATAGCATTATAATAAGCTACCAATAATATATTATTTTTATTTCCTTTTTCTCAGACCCCACAATTATTGAGAGCCGTTTAACCTCTAAGTTATAAAGGATTCTTTTTTCTTTACAGATGACAATGCCTGACGATTCCCATGTCCTTAGGGCAAGGGTAAGTCTCGGTGTGCAGCCTGAACCAAACAGATAAATACAATTATTATTTCTGTATATTTGATGATGAGAGGGTTTCAGGCTCTACACACTGATCTTTCTGTCACCAATTGCATACTGCCGAAATTTTGATTAAAGGCTCACTGAAGTAGTTTATCAGTATTTGTTTGATTTCGGGAAGTAAAATATGTGAGCTCAATATGAATGACAGACTACATCCAATGAGAGCATTTGTTTCATCAGCCTTGGAAACTCAGAATCCTTGCTGTAGATAATGTATGAGGAAGATATTTTCCCTTCCCAGATTTGCATAGAGCTCAATAGTCCCCTGATTCCAGACACATTATGTTCTGTGTGGTAGCTTTCCTTGCCTCCATCTTCCTCTTGCAAATGTGAATATACTAGAATACAGACATCATTTAAAAAATAAACCCTTCAAATTCCCCTGTCTGGAAAATGTTTATACAATTTGTAACAGAGAAGCCCAAAGTGCTGCTGAAGACAGCCAAAATATTTTGCTGACTTTTTGAAGAGATCAGTTTTAGGCAGAGAAAAAAAAAAAAAAATCTGATCTTGATAAAAGGGGAAAGAAAGAATAAAAAAGCAGGTTCTAATTTTTTTAAGCTTTCATAGACTAGTAAGCAAATATTTTAACCAATTCCTTTAAAAATATTAAAATGAATGAGTAGAAGGCGATAGGCTATAAAATGCCTTTCAGTCTCTTGAGTCAAAACAAACTAAAGTTAGGGCACTATCGTTAATCTGATATTTTCTCTGTCTGAGAGAAAGAGAGGGAATGATTGAGAGAGAGTGAGACAGAGAGAGAAAAGGATGGAAGGGAGAGGTAGAAAGGAAGAAAAGAGAGAACATACACAAACAAAATCATCATATGAACATTCCCAGAACTCTCTTGGTGATTGTAGAACGATGATTTTATTTTTAGTGCATACTCTCATACCCTTAAGTGGAAAGCATTAATTAATACAAATAAACTTTTGATAAGTCTCAGCTGTTTACATTTGTGTATGAAATTTGAGGTATTTATCCTAATCAAGCCTTTTAACATTAAGAATTCTAAGTCTTTTCATTTTATCATCACTCTCATGAACCTGAGCCTCTATCATTCTGTATGTGTGCACCACGTGCACAGGTGATTACAAAAACAAAACTAAATAGACATCAAAGACAGATTCCTTGATTTCTTTCTGTGGAGCAAAACCGAAAGAAGCAGATATCCACCATCTATTGTAACTTTGGTGGTTTTCCAAATTGCCTGCAATACGGCAAGCTCTTTGTTCAGACCTTTTAAAATAACCCAAACAGACAACAACATGCAAAACATTTAAAGTGAAGGCTGACAGTGTCTTTTCAGCTGACGGGACTTGAGATAATAATAATAATAAAAACAACATGCACAATGTGAATTAGAAAGAAAATACGGGTCTCTGCCTCTTAGATTTTGGGGCTTCTCTACATTTGTAATATCATCTTTATGTTTTGAAGTAGTAGCTTATACGTCTTTTTTTTTCCTCTTTTATTTTCTCTCTTTCATTTTTTTAAAAAAGACTAATGCCTCTTCTATGTGTGGGAAAAGTACACAGTGAGGTCTATGATAGACGCTATAGTAATTTTGAAAATGTGTATTATTTGGCAAAATAGTCTGTAATGATTTGAGCCCATTGTGTACATCTGTATTTGGACACTTCTTTGAAAGTGAATTTTTGATCTGATGGACTATAATAACTTCTTCCACAGCAAATCCCTCTCAGATGCTGAATTATTGGGCCCCCACGCGGTTATGTTTTATTGAGTAAATAATAGTCTGCACCAAAGCAAAAGTTATGGACAGCCCGATGCATGTGTTAGTGGCCTAAAGATTTTTCCAAAGTTTCATTGAAAACAATTACCAGAGTTTGGAGGTCAATGGGAGGGTCAAGGATTCCCTTTGGAAATTATAATGCTGAGTCCTCTGGGATTTTCAAGGTCTTTTGGTTTTCATTTTTTTATTAGAATGCGAGAACAGCTCTGAGAAATCAGTGTTGGAAGCTTGTTTAGCCAACAAGAAAGATGAATCTCAGTGACTCATGCGTGATTTGGAATTCTTTGGATGGGGAAGTTGTCCTTAAAGGTAAATCTTCCTTTGGCGTCTGGGCAGCTGCTTTCTTCTCCATAGACTATGGCAGGTGTAGAGTGAGGAGGTTTAGGTTTAACATTTAGCTTGAAGAAAGAGAGGACTAATCTGATATTTAAATGTCAGCAATGTTCAAGTTTGGTCACAGTTTGAGACCAGAAGAGAGAAAAATTGTTTTCAGAAATTAATAGGAAGAGAGTGGTAGTGCTAAAGGGAAGAAGTCAGTAATTTTATTTAAGAGCTCATTTTAGGTTTGAAAATGCAGACGGCAGTGGTCTTCATTGCAACCACAGGTATATAACTAGGTGCCAGTTCAGTAATGTCACCAAGAAGGTTTTCCAGTAAATGGCCACTATTGTATATTTCTTGAAATAAGTTTCTTAAAATCAAAATAAATGTTCAGAACTGACTTTGTTCTAGGGACTTACACAACAGATTTTCAAGATGTGCTGGAATGTGGCCTTATTAAAGTTAATAAATTAAGAATTTCCCAAATTCTCTCTAATTAAAGACATAAAGATTTCATCGAGTTTGCCTTTTATTTTGCCTATTGTTCTTGCTGATATCCCAGATAAATTTTATGCTATTAGAAATATAATATAATAACAAGCCACTCAAATTAGCTTTGCTGAGAATAACAATATGGGCAAGATATTATTCCATCTGTATTAATTTGTTATTGCTGTTTTATAGATTACCAGGAATCAATCAGCTTAAATCAACACCCATTTATTAGCTTTTATAGGTCAGAAGTTCAGCTAGATATGGCTGAGTTCTCTGCTCAGGGTTTCATTAGAGTAAAATCAAGGTGTCAGTTGGGTTATGTTTTAGTCTAGAGGCTCTAGGAAAGAGTCCTCTTCCAAGGTCATTCTTAGAAGAATTCAGTCCTTTGTGGTTGCAGAACTGAGGTCCCCAGTTTTTTGTAGGCCTTCTTGCCAGAGGCTGCTTACAATTCCTTGAAACTGTCTACATTCTCTGCCAGTTGGCCATCTGTGTCTTCAAACCAGCAATGATAACTTTTCATGTCTCAAATCCCTCCTTGTACTTTGATTCTCCAACTTCCCTTTCTGATGGAGAAAACTTCCTGCTTCTAAAGGGCTGTTATGATTAGGTCAGGCCCACCCAGATAATCTTTCTATTTTAATGTCAACTGATTTGGGACCTTAATTCCATTTGCAAAATCTTTTCACAGCAGTACTTAGATTAATGGTTGAGTGAATAACTCAGAGAAAGTGTGTACACTAGGAGCCAGGAATCTTAGAGTTCTATTTTATAAATTTGCCTACCATACCTGTTGGAAGGGAGATAAAATCCATTATGATTGATAAAACAAGGATATAAAGAAATAGGACACAAGAAGAATTATAAGAGGCACAGGAGAGGGGTAAACCAGATGTTATAGGTGTTTAAAAGAGGAGGAACCACTTTTGCTTAGGAAAATCTGGAGAAGTTTTAAGAAAAGGACCTTGAGGGGTAGGTAGTATTTTTATTTATGAAGATTAGGAAAAGGCTCTCTAGGTAGAGATACCAGTACAAACAATGACATAGACATGGGAGAGTGAAACCTGTTGGAGAAATGGTTAGCAGCACTTTATAAGTAGAGCATACAATATATTTGCATTGTTGAGAAATGGAACTACAGAATAACTTCAGTTTAAGTAGGACTTTGAATGCCAGGCAAACTAATTTGCTTCTAAAATGGTGGCAATAGGCCATCAATAAAAGTTATCAAATGTGGGAGAGATGTGATGGGAACTATACTTTAAAAAGATTAACAGTGGAACAGGGAAAAGTTGTAACTGGTGTGGATGGGGATCCAGGAAGGATCTATAGCAATAACCTAGAAGGTTGTAAGGACCTCATTTCTACTAGGGAAAATGAGGTTGGAGGAAAGAATGAATGAATGTAGTGATAAGAGTCTGTAAACTTCCCAACAGATTGGAAAAATGGAGGGAAAGGAATGGGAAGTCAGCTCCATTTTGAGCCAGCACTCATAAGGAGAGACAGGAACACCAGAATGATTTGCTTTGGAAAGAAAATGCATTGTGATAAGTTGTACATGGCACAGTTCAGATGGGATCATTGTTGAAAGTATTCTTGGGCCTCAGCAATAGATTGAGGCCCTCAGGAAGGTGGAAGCCAAGGCCAGAGTGGAAAGGAACTAACTTGGCTATAAGGCTGCCATGAATGGGCCATATATGAAATTAAAATGAATCTGCCATGGCAAAAGAAGTATGCTGAACACGTGGTAGTGGAGATGCTTGTGGTTTCAAATAATCGTTTTGAAGGATTCAGTGACCATAGACACGTAGTATATAGTTTAATCCCCAAGGAGAAGGGGTTAGTAAAAACTAGTTAGTGTATGAGGAATCCATCAACCTCTTGGAAAATTGATGCACTATTCGGAACTATTCATTCAAGTTGTCCAGCCATGAGTTAGGCAAGGCCTAAACCTGATAATCCCCAGTTTCAAGGGTTTACGGTAGACACATTGGAAATAGAACTAATGTCACTTCTGTGGGTTAGATTATGTCCACCCAATGATATTTACTAGCCATGTTGAAAATGAATGGCACAGTCTATGAGGTGAGGATGTTGCAATCATAGCACTTTGCCTTTTATTGTGCATGATATTAAAAGAGTCTTTGTGAATATAACCTTATCCTTGTCAAAGGTGATTTTAATTCTCAATGCTTGGAACCCATTTAAATTTCTTGATTTCAGATGAACTCAGTACAATGAAATATTTTATTTATTTTATTTAACATACATCTCTTTGAGTGCTCGCTATCTTCCCGAGGAGGTGGTGGCAGTGTTGATAACTGTGTATGTATATGTAGGGGCTGGAAATCCAGGTAGAGGAAATGTTTACAGAAGCAGAGGCTTCCCTAGAGGAATTGCAGTGGGTACACTGTGGCCAGAGCACAAGATGTATGGATGTGTGAAGCCATGGTGGTGTGGGCAATTAATCCAGCAACATCTTTCAAAAAGGAAAAAAAATGTTTGAGGTATTTGTAGTATATTCTAAAGGCAGTGGGGGAACCATAGGTTTCTGAGCAGTAATGTGACTATGATTTCTGTGATGATAGGGTCTGAGTTTTTTCAGTATGTTCCACAGTCTCTAACACTTTGAAGCTAATCAGTAAAAGTTCTTGCTGAATGAAATTATGTTTAATCCATGTGAACTGGATGTAATGCAGGGCCAATATTGTGGCTGTGTTGTAGTGAGGAGAGGCTGCAATCTATAACTTATGAGCTACTGCATGCATTCTGATGAGATGGTGGAGATCATAGGATTGTGGGTGACTTGTTATTCTGGTTTTCTCCAAATTTCTGATTATTTTACATATTTCTTAAAATGAACATGAATTACATTTATCATTTAAAAAACTCATAGGCCTTATTAAGAAAGGAAATAGAAAGACCGACTTAAAAGACTTCGTAGTGCTGGTAAAGAAAAGAGGACAGAGTTGAGAGACATTTTAAAAATACTGGACTTGGATGATGACAGCCTCCTGCTACTGCCTGTGTACATTTAATGTGCCTTAGATGTATTGAGTTTGATTTTGATTGTTGAGTTCTTTTGAGGCTGTGAGATAATCCTCTAGGAGTGTAGCAGACAGGGGTGGTCTCCCTAACAGACATTTGGGAAATCGAGGTCCTCGTGTAGAGAAATGAACCTCATAGGAAGGACCTCAGCCAGGATAGAAGACCAATACATATAGTCTGTGGTGCCTGCTTAAGTCTGAGGGCGAAACTGAGAAAGAGAGAAGGTTTGAGTATGATGTGATTTTCTGTTAGCCAAGTTAGGCAGAGGTGCTATGGACTGAGAGAGGAGATTCCTGAAGGACAAGTTTTATGGGGAATGATTGAGTTTGATTTTGGACATGTGAGGGTGAGCTGCAGCTGTCTAGGAGGCAGCTAGATTTGGTTTTAATGTGAAGAAAGACAGGGTCAGGAGGTAGAACTCAATAAGTCATATCCAAATAGAGAATAATAATACCAGTTGTATTACCTCATAGCATTGTCATGAGAACAAAATCAATCACCACAGGGCTATGGATTGATTCTAGAAGTACCATGAGATAATACATGCAAAAATACCACAATGTATGTACTATTATTGAAAGTAATAACCATAGTTCTGTGTATTCTGCTATCTGTCACTTTTACATTCCTGAGGTGTATTACTGCTCTTTCTGTTCTTAGAAGCACTTGTTATTGTCAGACCCAAAGCAAAGATTTATTTGGAGAACTTCTTTGTCCTTTAGTAAGGAATTTTTTGTTTTCCCTGGGAGAGATGCATTTAAGATGTAATGATTAAAGCTTAAATGTAGTATGATCTCAATCTGACTAATGTCTGGTTCAATCTTTTTAAAAATTATTGTTCCTTAAAGTCTTGTAAGTTTTGGTTTCTTTCAGTCAGAACTGAGAAAGCTACTTACATTTAGAATTGGAGAAAGGAAATAATTTCCTTTTAAACACCACAAAATCTGTGAATATTACTAATACTATGAAGCTTTTTTTCCCACTCATTTATCTGGAAAAACCCTGATTTGCATATGTTTGCATCTATTTGCATGTGCAATTCAAGTGACTCCCAACTCCAAGTATATAAGATGAAACAAATTAATTCTTTATTTTAACCTGCTGTGATTATTGTTTAACACTGTGTAGTAGATTTGAACTTTTAAAGTCCCTTTTAAACGAGAAGAATTTAGAAAATATGGAAATGGAGATTCAGGGTACCATGTTGGTAAGGTTAGGAAGCCATAAAAGGCCTGAGAGAGTATCAGTACACACAAATATGTCCCTAAGTGAGGGCTTACAGAGCATCCCTGAATGGACAAGGAGATCCCAGAAGAAAGTTTTGGGAGAATTCCATCTGTAGTCAGGGATTTAGAGTTAGCAGAGGCAAAGCTCATCCTCGGTCTCCTACACCTTGCTGTTATTGCTTTCCTCATGTTGTACCCTGCCTTCCTTTCAATGATCCTCAGATGTCTCTTAATTTTATTCAAATCTAGATTGTAAAAGATCGCATATCTTTATATTATTGCATATTCGCTAGACACATTTTGGAAAAGAAAGAAATCTCCTCCAAAATCTCTATGTTTTCTTTTTTCTCCCCCTTTGGCAGCATATTCATTTAGCCTTAGGAAAATAAAATACTATAGGGGATTTTAGGTTCTTTGGAAACAAGTAAATGCATATATATTGGCCTTTGGAGCCAAACTCTTAAGACTGTATTACCCAATGCAATAGCCACTCACCACATGTGGCCATTGGGCACATAAAATGTGGCTGAATGAAGTTATGCTGTCCATGTAAAATACACACCAGTTTTGATGGTTTCCTATGAGAAAAAGAGTGTATGGTTTCTCATTAATAATTAAAATAATTGATTAGATATTAAAATAATGTCTTGGATATGTTGGGTTAAGTAAAATATATTATTAAAATTAATTTTCGGTTTCTTCTTACTGTTTTTTAAATGTGGGTACTGGAAAATTTAAAATTACATATGTGACTCATATTTATGGATCACATAATATTTTCATTGGACAGTGCTGCTCTAAGAGATACTTTTTACTCTTAAACCTAAGGAGAAACCTATAGCAAAAGCTAAGAGTATTGGTGATGTGTTCAGGAACGATTGCTACCCATTACTGATGTTGTAGCTTATTGCTATTTATAATTTGAATATCATATGTATTAAAATTAATTTAATATGGGTCTTGTTTCCCTTACCTTTCTTTCTATTCTTCCCCTGTTTCTATTATTCAGTGCAGAAATAAGAAAATGCCACTGTCCTCAGCTTATGTAAAGGGATTTTAGCCAAAACACAATTTTTCCTGATGACTAGTAAAAACTAATTAGGCTTTGTCATTTATACACTTAGAATTTTGTTTCACTGAAACCTTGCTACCCTATTTAACCTACTTCTGGTTTGGCAAATATCTACTGCCATGTTAGGTTATGCTTTTTTTTTGGCTTAAATTAGCTCTTAAATAATATACCATAGCAGCTACAGAAGAATGGGTGGGGGAGAAAAAGTTTTCACTTTTTTTTTTTTTTAATACAAGACTGATTTTATTATATTACGAGGAAAATAAGTTAGATTGCTCTGGCAGTCTCAATAAATCACACATGAAGTCGTCTTTTTTTTCCCTAAATTAAATTTTTATTTAAATAAAAGTGTTATGTTTGTATTTGAGCTGACAGCTAAATCTGATAATTAGAGTGCATGAAGTTGGCTTTGATTGGCATTGTAATTGGATTGTCATTGGGCTGAGAACCTATTATCTTTGGATCATGCCCCATGAAATCTGTTGAAGAAACTTTGCTGCCAGTCATTAGAGCCACCATCTTGGCTTACAAATTAGGTTTGAAAGGCTCCTTACCACTGGGAATGTAATTTAAACCACTGCAATTGCACTCCCATTAATTAAAATTATATTAAAATTATGGTTCATTCTCTAAATATTTTTTTCATATTTTATTAGACATACTTATTACTAAATGCTTAACAAATTACATAGCAGTGCTTAGTAAAATTATGTTTCGGAGATAATCCATCTCTTCAGCACATGCTACTCAGCATCAGTAGAATTAGTGTTAATCATGAAAAGATATACTATTTATGTTTTTTATTACAACTTTCAGAAGGAAGAGTTTTTGTTATTTCAACATAAAAATAGGACCAGCAATGTCGACTGTAAATTAAGATCAGTCCTGCTGATAATGAAATATGTAGCTTTGCTATAAGGAGATGTCATCTGTTATGGTCACATTTCTAATTGCCTTCATTTTTTTTTTCTAAAAACAATAAAAGCGTTTAAAAGGGAGATGCCTTTTTTCTTTTTTCATAGAAGATTAAGGAGGGAAAAAAGCTTCCACATGCCAAAATCTATGCTGCTTTTTATTCCTATTATTGTCTGCTAAAAGCAGATCAGAGCTGATCAAGACAGAAAAGAAGCTTGTGAGGGCTGAGGATAAGAATAAGGTGGCAGTTAGTAGGGTGAGGCTGGTCCCTTCTGACTGATGGAGAAGGGGACGTGTGCCTCAGGGCCCACAGTACATCTTTCCTTTCCACTGGCTATTCTCTCTGGCCAAAGCCCAGACATTCACAGGCAGATGCCACCATCAGGTATGTGGCTGTAAAGATCTCAGAGGTATACTCTCTGAAGTACAGAACAAGGCAGAGATTCTTATGTTTGCTTCTCTTGTTCATTTTTTTTCCCTTTTTTTTTCTTTTTGTAATGGTTGTTGTGATTGTTCAGGAATATCTCCCTACCCCTCAATTTCTTGACTGCAGATAAGTTTGAAATGATAGTTTAGCAGCTTCAACAAAAAACTTTAATGGGTATTAAAAGTGTAAAACTAAGTTTTCAAATTTATTCTAATTTTATTTAGACTGTATTACGTATCTGTAGTCTCCCCTGCCCTCCTAAGGATTCCTTCCCTCTCAGCTACATTTTTACATGGTACCTATTTCTGTTGTTTCTGTCTCTAACTTCAGTGTTTTGCTCAAAATAGATGTTAAATAATGTTGAATTGAATTGAATTGATTTAACTGAATTAGAGGTCTGCTTTCCAAAGATTCTAGGGATAGCTAAAGCCAAATCCCAAGTGAGCTAAAGTATCCCACCTGTGAGTGACAAGATATAGTTGATAAAGTACTTTCATAATTTCGTTTATTTACTCTACCCAATAGTGTTTTAAGGTAAATACTGCTATCTGCTTTCCCTGTCCCTTTTCTTAATAGATGAAGACATCGAGGGTCAGAGAACTGAGAGTTCAAAGTCATATGGTTACTGAATAAGTAGCAAAGCTGGAACTAGACCTCAGAACTTCTGTCTTGAAGCTCAAGGTCCTTTCCATTCTCCCATGCTGCCTTCTGTAAAAAAAGACGAAGTCCCAAAGTGAGGAAGAATGTGGGGAGGCAGGCTCTCACTTTCATTCTTACTCACTGGTAGAAAAGGAAGTTGGAAGACAATTAGCATTATGGATAAAAATCCTGAAGAATATTAGGCCCTGTGACCCTTTGATTTTCTTTCTAGGAATATGTTCTTAAGAAGTAATCATATGATGAGTTATTTAATTACAGCCAATTTTTATTGGCTGCTCAGAATGAGCCAGGCACAAGTGCTCAGTACTTTACATATATTTTTTTGCTTAAAGCTCAGAACACTCTGACTAGCTGTGTTCTTACAATTACTCTCCCCTGAAACAGATGGTGAAATGAGGCATGGGAGGATTTTGTAAAATATGTCCAAGTGTCCAAGTTACATGACTATTTAGGATTTGGACCCACGTCTGAACCTAGAACTCTTTCTCTCCACCAATCTGCTCATTGCTCAGTCATTGCAGTGATACTTAAAGCAGAGAAAGCTTGGAAGCAATCTAAAAGCTCGGCAGTAGGGGATTTGTTCAGAAATTTTTTTACCAACTGTACAAATAATACTGTAGATGTATATAATGGATATCAAAAGATGATTACAATAAAATTGAAATCTGAAATATTGTTATCCCACTTTATAAGCATATGTCTGTGGAAAAATATCTAGAGAGATTATAGCTCATTTTTTTTTCTTGTTATTCACCTGTATTTTTGTAATATTTTTTTTTTTTAGCTAAAGTACATAATTGAGGAGTAGTTTAGAACTTTTGAAGCATTCAAATAGCATCGAGGAATTTTCAAGAGGTTTGTTCCCAAGCAAAGAATGAGTGTTCCTTCTAAACAATGATTTTCTTCTCCATTACTAGGGGGCAGGACCTTCTAGTTTTCTCCTCAACAGGGCACAGAGAGGAGTAGGCTTGATTGGGGCCCAGGCTTGGAATGTTCACTGTTGCTCATGCAGTGAAACCTGTATAGGAATCACACCCTTTTTTTAAACGAGAGTGTGGCCTTTGGTAAAGAAATGTGACAGCCAAATTTTGGGTGGCTTCTCACAAGGCAGAGAGCTCAAACAGCTTTAGGAGCAGCAGGAACAACAGAAAGGAAGCTAAGAGGCTAAGATCAGCGAAGTGAGAGAGAGAAGCTAGACACCCTCCTCCTGAGGGGCAGAGAGTGTCCAACTATCCTCATTTTGCTCTCTTGGTGGGTACACTGTCAAAACAAAAACCTCAGCTGAGGGGCTAGGAGAATAGGAATGAAGGAAGACTGAATTTCCTAAATTGGAACAGACCTCATGTAGGCACTTCCTTGGAGCATGCCTCATACACCCGTGCAGGTGCCATGGTTAAATCTCCATCACCCAACTGGGCGTTTGTTTGGGTTTCAACAGTAGCATAGGACCTGTTCAGGTTCTCAGACACTTTGTGAACTAGTGGTGGGGAAAGGGCACAGCAAAGTAGCACTAGTCCCTCTGTGCTTCTATTCAAAGATTTGAGATTTGAGGCATCCAATTAAATCACATTTAAAAAATGGTCTTCCTAGCTAAAAGATCACCTATGATTCAGAGTGTTTAGAGAATGGGATCCATAATATGTAAGTTTTTTGTATGACAGAATTACAGAAAAAAGGTGCTTCCAGTAGAATGCAAGCTAGAATGAGACAGCTGGATGTGGGAAGGGCAGAAGAGTGGACAAAAGAAACACATTTCCACAACCTTTACCCTCAACCAGTTACTTATTTGTAGTTGAGAAATGTCTAGAAATGTGGCCAAATGATTTATTGGCCAAATAGATTCTAAAGTTTTGAAGAGTTAAATTTTCTCAGAGAATATGTCATTTAAAACTAACTGCTATTATAAGGTAGCCACATAATATTATATATATAATTACCATAAATTCCAGTGTGTGTGTGTGTGTAAGTTTTTGATAATTTTAGAGTTTAGGTGTGACTTTTCAATTTTGATTGATTTGAGCTCACATTTCCATTCTGAGACAGTAGAATTCAACTCCTCGATAGAATTTGACAATTCTGTTCATCAATTTTTATACAGTATAACAAGAGACAGTTATAAGGTTGAGCTCTAGAGCCAGACCCGCTGAATCTAAATTCCATTCTGCTATCTGTTAGCTATGTGACTTTGACTAAGTTTCATAAACTCTCTGTGCCTCAGTTTCCTCATCTATAAAATGGGGTTAATGATAGTAGATCACTGACAGGATTTTTCCTCATCTGTAAAATGGGGTTAATGATAGTAGATCACTGACAGGATTTTTTTTCTAAAGATAACATGAATTGAAACCTTTGAAGTGCTTAGAACCTTGCCTGGCACATAGGAAGTTCTATAAATGCTAGCTGCCGTTGTTATTCTTCTTCTTCAGTGTTTATCAAATATCAGATATGAAGGGAGATGAAAGGATAAAAAAGATGTATTCCCCTTCTTCAAATATCTTAGATCTTAGATTGCTATTTTTTTCTATTTTATCCAATGTATTAGGTTGTATTACTACTGTCACCAGTATCTTTCCATCAGAATTTCTGAGTTTCAAAGTTGTATTTAAAAAAAAAATGGAGTTCTTATGGATTTTTTTTTTATTCCCTAGGAGAGATAGTTACCTCCTTCCTAAGTAAGTCAAGACCTAGCAATTCACTGCCTCCAGGGTGAAGCAGCCCCTACCTAGATAACCACAGTGGGATTCTAGCAAAATCCTTTGAGTATAGTAAAGGCCCCATGCTCCCCTCTTGGTAAATGAAATCATTGATCTGCTTTTAAAACTAACTGATCTAGGGGTTATCTATATCAACATTTATATCGAGATAGGTAAGGATGCCCAGTTAAATGTACATTCACAGTGTCTGCACACACTTAGAGAATTCCCCCTCCCCCAAACACACACACATACTCCGACAGTGGGAACCTCACATTCAAATTTAAATGGTTTTTACAGAAATAATGTACTCTTTTTCGAAACCAAGAAAGAGAGTGAAATCTTTGCATTTAAAAAATTTTCAATTTGTGTTAATATAGACACAAGCCTTTATTGGGAAAAGTAGAAAGCAATGTGTATAAAACTTGGATTATATCCAACTGAAAAAAAAATGAGTTCAGATGCTTTCTGTGTTGGTTTTTGCCTCATATGCAGATTGTGCTATTTGGTGAGGAATAATTAGTCATTTACAGGTTCATTACATAGTATGGTTAAACCTGACCTCTTCTCTTTGGCTGGCTGGTGAGGGACCTTTCACAGTAGGTCCAGCTGGCTAATATAGCCCTTATATGTACAAACCTATGTAGTAAAGTCTGTTTCTTCCAACTCTAATGCCACACTCTTTGAGATCCTCATTTTACATATGGCAAGGAAGAGCACACATGTCATTCATTTTTCAATTCTTTGTACAAGATTTCTAAATGGAACGTCCATTCTCCATTCTTCCTCCTACAACAAAAACGGCACATTGTTATTTAAAGCAAAAGCTTTATAGATTAGTTGTTAAATGTGATATTCATCTCATGAATAACTAATAACATAAAATAAAGAACAATGAAAATGCAAATTATCTGCACATATACAGTGGCGGCAGTACAAATAGCCCTCCTGAGTTTGTGGAAGGTAGGCAAAAGCCAGTCAAATTTCTGATAGTACTTAGTCCTTTGAGTTGCTGAGACAATATCAGAATTTATCTTTTAGGTCTCATTATTGAGGCATGAAAAAAGAGATTAAAATCTGGTAGTATTTCAATTCTTTCGTTAGCATTATTAATAAACAAGAATTGGCAGGAGCTAAACTGATTGGCACATACATCTGGAATAACAGAAATAAATAAAGTTTCAGAATGTGAGGAAGGTTTGCTGCTAGAGGATTTTTGGGTAGAAAATAGCATATGCATGAGAACAGCTTTCAATCTAACCAAAAATCAACTAAATCTAAGGAGCTCTTTTAGGATGGAAGAGAGGGACAAGTGGGTGTCTCTCTCCATGAAAAATATGCCTTGCTTTTACTTTGGGGGAGAGTACAGAAACAATGTTAGAGAGGTGGGGAGTAGGTAACCACAGCTATGAAAAACCAGCCTAAGAAGTCTTGTGAAAGAGAAGTCCCATTGTTCTGAGATTCAAACTGATCCCTGGCACTGTTTTCTGGATTGGCTCCTAAGTAAACATTAATGGTAAAGAAAAGGATCTTTGGCCTTTGAAAGATTTGCGTCATATACAGAGCCAATACTTTTATTTTATGTGTGCAGAGTGAATTAATTCTATAAGTTGATTTTTAAAAATCCCAACACCTATCAAAAGCATTAACACATTCTTGCCCCTGCTCACCTGCTACTTTTATCCAGTTTATGTGCCCATCACACATACTGTATATTTGGGAAATGTATTCAGTGTAAATTGATGCAGAAAGGCTAGGTCTTATTTCCTTGACAGTCAAATTGGAAGAGGACATGTAGCCTTGGATTTTAGTTGCAGTTTGCCCTGTATCAGTCTTGATAAACATCCATCACAACTGCCACGAGTTGAAATGTGAGCAATGGACATGTGAGCAACATAGGATCTGCCTTTTTATGAGACATTATATTACATTCAATTCTTTCCTTTCCCTGGTGAAAGAGAAAAATGAAAACCAAAGACTCTGGAGGACCATTTAAAAGCAACAAGCCCCACAGATGGCTGACCCAGATAACTGATGGCATGACAATGCAGTCATACTCTGTATGGTGAGCTCTGGCAACCCTGAGTGGCTGCCACTAACTGCCAGGCTAAAATGTGCTTCCTGTGACCACTCCAAAGTTGTTTTTAGGCTAATGGAGAGAGGGCTTCCCAATTCTATACACCCATAGACCAAGCTCTGATAGTTTCCTCTGAATCAACTCTTGAGAGACTCCCTACATTTAAGAACTGGTCGTACTCATGACACTTCTATCCTGACTTTGATGTGGCTTATATCAGATCTCAATTATTTGTATTCAAGTACCCTTAATGATGCAGAAGAGTTAAACTATTAGTTGATGCCAAATCAAGCTAAAGCAAGCAAGCCATTTCCTAACAGTCTCCTTTTTATTACCAAAATGCAGGGAACATTTATATTGTATTCCATGATATGTCTGTGCTATAACTTCTTAAAGCACTTAACCAAGCCCTGTTGCCATGACTGCTGAATTTTAGAGAATAAGTGATGTTTAAGTGTGGTCCCCAAATCAGCAGTTTTCAGCGTTATCTGGGAACTTGTTAGGAATTCAGATTCTCAGGCACCTACTTACCGAATCAGAAACTTTGGGGATGGAGGATAGCTAGCTGATTTTGAACAGACTCTCTAGGTTTTTCAGATGCACAATAATGTTTGGAGTATTTCTGATGTGGGTACTCACAGATATACCACTTCCAAACTGGAGAAACAAGGTAAGTTGATTGCAGCAGAGATTTGCCATTATTTTGTAAGGTCTATTTACATGTGGGACTACTTACTTGGTTATACCCAGAATTCACTCAATTGCCCAGTCCACAAGAATTTACTGAGTACTTACTGTGCAGACAACTGCTGTGCACTGGAGATACAACAGTGGACAAAACCATCATGGAGTTCAAGTGTCACTTGGAGAGGTAACCAGTAAGCAAGTATAGTACAATGTCATGTGGTAATAAGTGCTATGGAGAAAAATAAAGTAGAATAGAGAGATCAAGAATGTCTGATTTGGATTGTTCTTTGGATAAGGCAATCAGGAAAGGCTTCTCTAAAGAGGCAGCATTTGAGTGGAAACCTGAATGCAGTAAGAGAATAGGCTATGAGACAATCTGGGGGAAGATGTTCCCAGGCAGAATGTGGGTGATACTATTGCTAGGTTCTACTTAGAATATTTAAACCTCAGCAGTTGGAGTGTTTCTTGTCTTTTCCATCTGAGCTGTAGCTCAACAAGGAGCCCTCTCCTTTTCTCAGGCCAACTTCATGCTGAAGGCCGTTTTGTAAAAAAAAAAAAAGACAGTTTTAGCTCTTCTGGTAAATATTCTACCTAGAGGTTATTCCTGAATGTGTCTCCTGGTCAAGGGATTAGGCATTGAGTCCTAGCACCAACTATAATTTTACATCTTTCTGTCCCATCTTCCCAAACGAATATTTGAAATACAATTTACAGTGTTTCTACTTCATAGATAACCTTGAAGTTACCTTCATTTTATATATGCAGTCAAGAAAATCAGTCACAAATGTTTGTACTTTACTAATAATAGAACATATTATTTTTGATATGACCTTGCAAGGATTCTAGGCATAGCACTGTGTCAAGACAACGTAGCAAAATTCTGGCTTGAAAAGTACCACGATGTTGGTCAATCAAGGTGATGTATTCAATTCCGATTTGTGGCAATTCTTGTTCCTCCAGGGACTCACAATCCTCCCTAGAGTGAGTCTTCTTAAATAAATTTCATTAGTTCAATGGGGTATGGGGCACAAGATGTGAAAGAGGCTATGATTGAGATTGGAGAAAAAATATCATCGCTCTCTCCTCAATCCATAGCCATTCCTTTTTGATGAAATTTTTCAAGGGAAGTACTATTTAACAGTAATTTACTATCCTGAAGAATCACCGAAGGGTTTTCTTCTTCATTCTGTTGGAAATGTATGGTGAAGTAAGTCATAGAAGGGATTGGCTGAACAGCAGTAGTGAAGGGACACCTAGGGTTTACCTACCTTGGAAGGTGCACAGTGGAATGTCCATCATCCCTGAGACCTACCGGGTTACCAAAAGTTTAAAGACAGCTATAAGTGCACTCTTACGATTCCCACATGAATTTCTAATAATTTCCACAAAAAGAGCAAAAAGAGAGTCACAATTGTACTCTGTTTCCATTGAGACAGAAAAGCATTCTCACCAAAATCTGTGTCCTGATCTACTTTCTCTCCCACCTGCCCTCTCACTTATGTGCTTCTCTTCTCACCACTTTATTTTCTCTACCTTTTGTTTCTCAGATTTATCATGTGCTCCCTAATCCTTCCATCCTTTGATACAATGTGAAGTTTGAAGCCTCCAACAGTAGTTTTAAAGAAAGCATAGTTTTAAAGAAACGTCCACTTTGAGATGTCTTTGGAGCTGTGTGAATAAATGTGTTGAGAAAGGGTAGGTGTTTCCCAGGTAATGCTTGCAGACAGAACTGCAATACAATTCTGGATCTATGTCAAACCATCTACAGAGATAAACATCACAAGCAAATTTGTATTTGTGGTGGAAATTGTCCTTTGCCCTCAACCCAATATTGAATTTAAAAAAATTCCAAGCTTTATTACATGTAGAATTTGTTTTTAATGCTTAGAGGTGTGTGTAGGTGAGTGAGAATGGAGCTGATAAATGTAGTTACATTTTTGCATCCATCGGTGACCCAATTTTCTAGTCATTTTGCATGTAGAAAAAAGAATAATGATGGGAAATGAAATAGTTGCTGTCATGAAAATGTATAATCTGGCAAGGCTAAAAATTTGGGAGAGACTTGAGGCCAAGCAAGACTCTATCAAAGAAACTTTAAATATTATCTCCAATTTTGTTATATCTTGGTAATGAGAACATAACATTTTTCAGTCTGAAAGATTTCCCTTGTTTGTGGGGGTCCAAGAGCCAGGGATGCAAAACTGTTTTTTTCTGGTTTATCTCCGGATGAAATTCAGCCCAGGGGTTCAGGTGGAGGGCATCTGAATTGCTGTGTGAAAGCAGTGGCGTGGAAATCTCTCATTGCACCAGCGACTGACTTTTTCACAGACATAGAGGTAGAAAATTTTAATTCTTCCTCACCTTCCTCTGCACTCTTGTGGGATTTAAGAAATTTCTGCTCTACTTTCTACGCAGACCCCGGTGTAGTTCATGCTGGTGCCAAATCGGACACAAGGGGGCACCGAAGTGCCACAGATTTTGCCCTGGGACCTTTCTTCACTTGTAAATTCTCATCAATAGAGAAGGCCAGGAAACTCTGGCCCTTCAGGAACATTCTTCTTCCCAAGCTTCTTTGGCAGAGGCATTACCATGGTGGCTGGAATCACAAAACGTTGCCCACAGTTTGTTTGCCCAAGCATCCATCTTGGTGCCAGTTTGAAAGTAATCCACAATGATGTTGAAGCACCACATTAAACTTCTTCCCCCTTTTTTCCCCCTTTTAACTACTTCAACGTTTGAGGTGTTGAGAAAGTGCTACAAAAACCCATTTGAGAGGAAACACTCGATTTAAAAAATGATAGTCACGTTCTAACAATACGTTTCGAGTACTGGTGTCCTGAATGTGTTCTAAACAAGGAAATTATTTTTCTTTCTAATTTGTCTGTTTGTCAAAGTAGGCAGTAATTTGTTGATTTATTTCCTGTGCTTTGTCTTTCTTCTTTACCTGAAAAGTGAAGAACTGGCAGGGTTCTTGCTACGACGTGAAGGACCATGGGCTAATCCATTGGGCAACAATAAAGTTATGCTAGTTTCTCTCACTTAAAAGAAGATGGGGAATTTGACTATTGATTTCAGATTTTCTCTGTCTGGTCAGGAGATCTTGCATTTTATTAAATGCAGTCAATTTGTGGTAAAATATTCTTTTTATTTTTCAAGATAGATTGCTGATTTACTACTGGAGAATGGTGGGAAAATAAGGCTGTACCTGCTGAGTGCTGAAGAGAAGCGTTTATTTATGTTATTGATTTAGTCCATTTTTGTGAGATGTTTTTTATGTATTTTTCATTTGGCTACAAAATGTACTCACAAACTGTCCTAGCTGCTGTACTTCTTCAGTGTCTTGAAGAATAGCTCTAAAAAGAGAGTTTGAAATTTGCAAATGATTCTTTTATTTGGGAAGCCTTTTGTTGAGGCAAGTTCTGTTCCTTCGATGTGGACAGGTGTAACTGCGACCTTCATACTTTTCAGTGATTGTGACTGGTTAAGTTATCATAACGTTTGAGAGTCTGAGTGAAATACAAGTTTTGGCTTCCAAGGTAGGACCCTCAGTTCACGGTTAAGTAAGAAGGCTGGTTGATCATGGGTACTGATCCTTTTGGCCTTGATTTTTTTTTTCTATCAGAGGGTAAAAACTTCCTCTTCAAAAGAAAATGACGGTACTGCTTCTGATTGAAAAAATTATTCATTTATTAAAAAGATAGTCTCCTTACAGACTATTCAGTGTATTAAGCAAGAAGAGTGCCTGATCTGTATGTCGGGTTAAGTGGAAAAGTAGAATGCCCACGCTAGCTATACTATGTGATATGTTTGTATGTTTAGGAACTGAAAGATATTATAGAATAAATGATATATGTCATTTTGTAGGGTTGGGACAATAGGTGACCTTACTCTTTTTTTTTTTTTTTTGATTCTATTAATTTTAGAACATTTTTTATGGAGTTGAGGGGGAAGCCTTCGATACTTTTGTAAAATGGGAACTCCTTTAGGTGGCTGGAACCAGTTAAATCTCATCATTTTCTGGCTTTGTGAGTTAAAATCTTTTGAGGGTTGAACTTTTCTTCAAATGATACCTGAATTTGCTGGAGATGACCACTTCCACTCTCTTTATAGAGAATGAGTAAGAATTTTTAGATCTAGACTAGAAAGATGAAATGCAACTTTTGCTGAATTTTAAATTACATACTCTATTTTTCCAGTTTTGAATAATTACTCAGTGTCCACTGGCACTTTTGATTTCTTAATCAAGTAGAAGAAATAAACCTGATAAATTCTAAACTATACAAAAAAATAATATACTTAAGTATACTAAAAAATAATATAGTTTAAGTTATATAATAAAATTATATTAACTGAATGACCTGTTGCAGTGAAATACATTTAAAAAAACACCCTTATGCTTACAGTGTCAAGATTTAGAAAAACACATATATGCATATCTAAAGGAAAAAAATCTATGTGCATAGTTTCTTAGAAGAAATCAGTTTTGTTGTACACTTAGTTCAGATACATATGAGGTCAGTTAACTCTCTTCAGCTTTTAGTCATGCATAGAAGGATGGCTAAAGATAGCATATCCAACCCACTTCATTTCCTATGTGTGCCTAAAGGCACTGATGCTGGATTTTGGCAGAGAAAATAAATTCAAATATAAGAGGATGTAGGCATGTTGAATTCCAGACCAGAGGAAGAAGTTAAAGAAGTAACTTTGTTTTGGATAGAGGTGGGTGGGAAGGACGCTCTCTTTGAAGTAATGTTGAGAGTTTAAATCATTTTCTAGGAGCTTTTCCAAATTTCATTATTTTTGGGCCCAGTGTCTCAAATTTCAAATAATTTCAGTTATCGAGGTTTCAATACAGGCACATGGGTCCCTATTTCCTGCAGCTTATAACTGTCCTTGTTGGGGGGAAGGAAGTTTCAAAGGTGGGGTTTATTTTTGTGGTGGTTGTGGTTGTTTTCATTGTGCACTTTTCAAGACAGTGTGGATGAAAGCTGCCAAGGATGCTTTGCCTGTCACAGGCTAAAAAAGCAACACTTAAAGGTGAGCCTTTGGGTGCCAGAGTAGGAGGTGGTGAAAGAAATATCCGAGGAAGTAATCTTGGAACAAAGGCTTTGCCAATTTGTCAATTCTTGTGTTGTTAAAAAAATGAAAAATAAAGATTTGATAATCCTGAATTCCTAGAGCAATACATTTCTGCTTCCATCACTGTATTTCATCCTGAGGAGTAATTTGTCCATCTCCATTATGTTTCTTATTTATATTCATGTATGGGTAGGTATTTCTTTACATTCAGCTGTCTCTTATTATATACTGAAGGCATAATATACTCTTCTTGTCTTGCTGCATTGTTAATGGTTTGGAAAATCCCCATGCTTTAATAAAAATATAACTGTTTCGTAATTTTTTTATCCATTTAATTTAAATTTTTCCCGATGAAGCTATTCATGGGTGCTATGTTCAGGTCATGCTCACTTCTGTTTGTGGCCCCTTTCTCTTTCAAAATCATAAGAAACGGTTAAGAAATTGTTTTGAAAATGTTTTGTATTGACATGGTCTTAGTATTTCTCTCAAATTAACTCGTATTTAGCTGCCTAGAAAGATTTTTCTAAGTAGGTAACTCAGATTCATTTCTATCTTTTCTCATTTAAAATTTTTTTAATGAGAATTCTCATTGATGGAAGGACATTGAGTCACTTTTCCCAAATATGAAGATGAAAAGGGAAAATGAATGATTGGCTAAACTTTTCACTTCCATCCAGATGTCTTGGCATTTTATCATAGCCTGACTGCTCGCTCTCACGCTCTCTCTCTCTCTCTCTCTCTCTCTCTCTCTCTCTCTCTGTGTGTGTGTGTGTGTGTGTGTGTGTGTGTGTGTGTGTGTGTGTATCTATACGCCTATGTTCCAGGTAGAAATTGGTTAGGTCAGTTCTGGGACAGTGGGTGGGTGGGCGGATATGATTTCAGCCAGTCAGATATGCAGTTATCCTTATAGGTAAAACACCTCTGCGTTTTGAGATGGGAAGTGTGACTCTAAGATGCAGATGGCACCTGCCCACAAATTTCAATGAACTATACAAGGAGTGGCTGCTCTTCAGGGACTGTACTTGTAGTCTCACAACAGATCTGACAATATCCCATGCCTCTTGGAGAAGGGACTTGATTTGTGTCAATTCAAATTCTTCTCATCTCCTCCAAAGAATTCTGCTGTGTAGTATTCCTGGATACATTCTTATTTGCCTGCAGCAGTGACTGCCTTTAAGTGGTGAGAAAAAGTGATCCTGAAACATAGTAAACCAAAGGTGATTTGAGACTGTAGTATAAATGTGTTATTAAAATTCATTTCTTATATGGTGAGCCATATCTAATTTCAGAAATTGATTTTATCAACTAGAATCAGCAATAACTTTTCGTCTGCAGTTCACTGCTACCCAGACACATTCTCTTTTAAATACATTTTTCTCTTAATACTGGGAATATTATCTGATGTCCGTATGTGAGTGACATACTCCAAATCCCATCTGCTGATCTACCTTTCAAATGTTCCGGCGTCCTCCTTGTTTCCCATTTTTTACTGTTCAGGCCCTCCACAGAACATTATTGTCCCAGCAGACCTTTTATCCAAGGACTGTTGATCACAGCCCAAGAGCTGTCATCCTATTTGCATTCTGTGGATGCATCATTATTCACAACATTTGATGTCCATAAAAACACATTAAAACTATTTCCTTGAGCAAAAATAATCAGCTCTCTGCTGTACATATCATTTGTATACTCAAATTGTAAAAATGTAAATTGATATATAAGAAAATGGCCCATTAACTTTTTCATTAATGATGATAATACATTTTATACACCAGCAGCAGGAGGATCTCGCCTTTACTTTAACAACCTGAAGGGGAAATGGGGCCTTCCTTCTTTTCCTTTTTTAATTTCACAAAAATGATGGGTGTCATCAAACAGAGATTCTTTTAAATATTATTAGTCTTAAAATATGAAACTATCCCAATATACATAGTGCTTTTCTTTTAAAGAAAAAAAAAATAATCTTTTGCTATTTGAATATGCCCAAGAAGACAAGTTTTCAGCATGGATAACAACATGTAACTGTCTTAAAATGTTTATTATATTTCCAGTTATATGCTACTATTTAACATTTAAAATATTGTCAAAAGCATAAAATATTTTTAAAAAGCATCTTTTGTGGCCAGATAACTTTCATGAAATGCAAATGTACAATCAGTTTGAAAATACTAAGTATAACTTTCTGTTATGAGATGTGGACACTTTATTCTATTTCGTTAGGATTTACTTTGATTACTTTTTGTTAGAATTTTAGTGAATGCTTTTTATACAAGTGAATATTGAATTAATCATCTTTTTTTCAGGTAGTAATAATAGTCATATTCTTCCAGAGTACAGGATTTAACTCCTATAGTGTCTCCATGACCCGTTGTCAAGCTGCAGCATTTGATTAAAACATAGATTAATAATTTTTCTATCGCAGATACATCATGCACTAACAGATAAAGAGCATCTGATATTAACTGAGAAATAAAATCTGCTTTCAGTAAATTGCATAGAAAAATTACACAGTACATTTAAATTACCATTTGCTTAGCAACATGCCCTTGTAGCCATTCCAGTGGGGCTATAAAATGATCGATTTACTTTAATTTTCTACTGAATCCTGAAAAAAAAAATGGCTATCAGTAACCTATCCCTTCATCATAGCATGCTGATTCACTCTGTGTATTAAATTTACTGGCAAGGAGCAAGACGTTAACAAAAAGTAACAGATAATGTGAACATTTCATGCATAATCTGTAATATGAGATATGTATTAATAGGGAAATTATGATGCATTCAATTATTCTGAAATGCCTTCCAGAGATGTTTTGATTTGGCTGCGCTCTGATAGTAGCGGCACAGCAGGGAGCATCTCAAGTGATGAATAACCTAATCTCCTAATCTCAAAATGGGCACTATTCACAGCTAGCCTGGGAGAGACTGGTGGAAGAAACCACACTTCACAGCCACAGCCCCTGAGAAGAACACAACAAAAACAACAACCCATACAATAACAAAATAACCAGCAGCCCAGCCGGCCACCCTGCCACCGGACCTTTTAAAAATAAAGAAATGCAATACATATTTCTGATGAATGCTATTTTGTCCCCTGTGATCACATAGAGCAAGATTCTAATCTGAGAGGTACCTTCCACACTTCCCTGCAAAACTTACAAGACAAAAGGCTATAAAAATGATTGCACTTGAATTAGTGCTGCTAGAACTCTGGTATTTATGAGACATTATGTATGCACAAGAACCTTTACTAATTTGCCATGTTACATGCACACCTGGAATGATCTGTCCCACGTACATTTTTTTCCCTTTTCCATAATTTCCAAAGAAAGCCTACCACAACAGGAAACTGTTCATTTTGTATCACAAGTCCCATGTTTCATAAAGCTGCCTGGGTGTAATTAAGCGTCTACATTTACTTCTTCGTGTGGGGAACAATGGTCTGGCTCCTTGGAGAGGTCAAGCAGGATTTATTTTATTGTGTACAGAGTCAGAGCAACGGAGCAGGCTATCAAGAGATAGTAACTGGCCATTCCTTTGCCATTTATGTGTCCCTCTCTATGTAAGAGCAGAGCTGTATTTTTTTCCTCTTCTGATTTACTTCCTTTTTTCCATGAGATCGCTGCTACAAAACTATTAGTTAATACCCTGCTGTAAGGAAAATAAGTCCTGAGAAAAATATGCTATGCATGTATGCCTTCCCCACCCCCAAATTACTTGATTGCAGCAGGCTCACTTTTTGATTAATGCAATTTTGCATAAGGTAATATTACACGAGTGTATTACTTTTCAGTAATTATTCAATGGAGTTAATATGGCAGACTTCTGGAAGAAAAATTAGAACCGTGGTGTCTCATTTCTCTAAATCCCCAACACTGTTCAGTAGGGTAACAATAATAATTATGTATAAATAAATAAATTTCTTTTATCAATGTTCACTTGGGCTGGAAATAACGGGCAGCCTCATCCCCAATCAGAACACTAACGGTTGTACTTTTTAATTAGCAGTGTTCCGAGGGGCAGAAATGATTTTATGAGCAGTTTTGTTATGCTGCAGTTTGGGAGAGTGACACAGTGATTTGTTATAACAAGGATCTTTGCAGTTTAATCATCGTGTGAAATTATGTGTGCTATTTTGCTTTCACTTTCCCCTGCACCTTTGGGTTTGAGCCACTCCAAAACAGAAGACAGGCAAGGCTCGTGGACCCCCTTTCCTAAAGCAATTTTCTCTTTTCTAGATCTGATTGCATGTGAGCATCATTTTAAACTCTAGCAAGATGTGGTTCTATTTAACTAGCCCTTGCTTACAGAGGTCCCATGCCTACTATTATATTTCTTTACCATGATACATACTTTGCAGTACATTTTTCTCACTAATCATGGTTTAGCAAACAAGGAAGGAGAGGGCCCCGTTTTATGAAACTTTCTGATGAGTGATGTTCAGTTTATTTCAGTCTTTAGTATACTAGAATGTACAATTGCTCTGAAGATAAATAAAAGATTCAGCCGGGTGCCACTGGAGAGCCGAGCAGCATGTCTTTGGCATTGCTTGAGACTTATCTGATTTGGATTTGTATACCTCATGGGGAATGGCAAAATATTGGAACAGACGGCTTGATATTTCCGAAGAATATAGTGGGCTTTATTAGCACCAGTTTCGCTCCCTGACTGACGGCTTTTTCAAATTTTTTATCTTATTAATCCGTGCTACTGTATGTAAATGTTATTCCTTTCTGCATAAGGGAGGCAACCAGCGATTTGTAATAAATGCTTATGAGTGCCTGAGGCTGCACTTAAACTTTAAAACATCTATTATTAAGTTGCAAAAAAACACTGTAATGGCCAATAGTGACCTCATAGGAATTTTAAACTGTGGTCTGCTCTTCTGCATTAAAAACAACAAAAAAAATTGCCTCAAGTGAGAATTATGAGCAATGCTTTTTTAACAGCTGCATTTTGATTATTAAAGTGTGTTTTACAACTGAATTACAATGCTTTTATGGACTCTAGGTGTAAGATTTAAAAAGGTCATTAAACATTGTTGGGTTTTGTCACAGTAGGTGTCATTGTATAGAATGGACACTACACAATCTATTTTATGTCACCGCATTTAGGATTTAAAATAACATGCAGGGGCATTTTAGTTTGTTTAACCATGTAGATTACTATAGATCTCTCAAGGATTTTTGACAGTTTGCAGTCTGAGATGACTACTTTCATTATTATTTTATTAATTTGACAAGAAGCCCTACAGATTTTCTGTGTATCACTGATCCATTTGTCCCAGAAATAATTAAAAATGCCAGCCCGAAGCAACAGACAACAGATACACTCTGGCAAATCAATGTTCAAAAATGCATTGCTTGTACTGTAGCCAACTCTCTAGTCCTGAGACATTTCTACATTTTTCTCAATTCGATTGTGTATGGGTTCATTGACAATAGGTATTGACCCACGGTGTAGGTTTTCTAAATGCAGGACCTTTAAATTGATTTGTCATATGCTGGATACTATATGTAATGTTTACATCTCTTGCTCCACAAACACGAGGTGAAGTTGCTTTTCCCAGGGCTGCCTCTGCCACACATAGCTCCCAAGGCGGTAAATGTAAACTTGAGTTTGCCTTGTCTGTGCCCTGCCTGTTAGCCACTTATATGTAAATCTTTAATTTTCTTTTCACTGATTTAGCATGGTGTTATGCTCGTGACTAGCTAGAGTCTGTACCATCCGTGGAGCTGATTTCTGGGGGCCTGATTGTTGATGAGGACACGGGATGGAGGTGTGATAAGGAGTATAGAATCCTCAAAATATTTGACAAAATGTCACAAAGGATTGTATTTGCATGTAGTACCGTGGGTAGGACATAATGATTAGTGTGCAGTGCGTCGCTGGCACTGCATATCCGAGCTCATGCAGATAACATGTCCGCTGTACAGCTTTGAAAATTGTATATGTACTTTGAACATATCTATGACTAGCAAAGCTGTCATTCTGTTGAAAAATGTAGCTGCACGAATGACAATACTGTTTAATTTTTTTTTAAAGAGGACATCTTCTAAATAATTATTATCATTCTAATAACATTTGTAGTCTTTTGTGTATAATTAAGATCTGCCTGTCTAAGCATGAAATAGGGTTGAACTCGTGAATAAGAGTGCTATCCTTAACCTATTTAGTAAATCAGTTTTAATTTGGCTTTCTTTAGGTTAGATCATAACAATAGTACTCTATACACAAAAGTCTGTAATTCCTGGCTGTAAACAACCTTGGAAATATTTAATACTCAGCAAAGCTTCCCAAATAATTAAAGAAGCCCCTCTTAAGAATGTGAAGTGCTGAATCAAAAATAATGATTCAACAATTGTAGGAGTTATATATTTGAAAAAGTTAACATTAACTCCTTATATCTCAGAGTGATAAACAGCCAAACAATTTTATATTTTGACCTCTCGGGTTTGGCATGTGATTTTTTTCCTCTTATGTAATAAAAAATAATTTAAAATTCCTATTCCACCTACTTCAGGCAGCAAGCAGGCTAAAACACAGTGAAAAATAAGCCATTTAGGGATAAAACATAACAGGTTATGTAATTTAATGATCACAAACTGTTTTGGAATACATCATGCCTTTTCGTTCTCATAAAATAAGAATATCTGTTATTGGTGTTTGGCTATTTTTTTTTTCTTCTGTAATTTCATGGCTAATACCTAGCCAGGCAATTATGCTAAAAGAAATTATCTTTGTCATTTTGCAAGGGTTATTCTTTATTTTCAAGGTACTTATGGCTTCTATAACCCAGCAGATTCGCTCTTCCCCATCCCGACTGTAACCATTTGCATGCTGTGATTTATAAAGTTATTGGAAAACACCTCCATTTATCAATTATGAGAGAGCACAGACTGCTCAGGAGCAGTTCAAACAGCATCCCTGGCAAGTGAAATGTCTCAGGGGGTGGCAGGGGAAATAGAAGGAAAAGAAAAGATGATGGCAATAGGAGGAAAGTGGGAGTGCAAAGAACTGGTGGTCAGTGATGCTTCTGCTTTTTTTTTTTCTGCTGGGCACTAGCTGCCCTTCATCCCACAGCTTTCCTGGGATTGTGCACAGGCCCTTGCCATTTGATTTCTCCATCCACATTTTTGGTCCTCACACTGTTTTTCTATGAATCTGCATTTGTTTTTCAGTTGTCAGAAAATATGTTCTGAGTGTCTATGCTCTGTGTTCGCTGTGCTGGAAGGCCTGGAGTTGCACAAACCTCCAGGAGTACTGATCACGGGACCTACTACTGCCCACTGTCATGGGCCAAACAAAATTATGTGAAAGTGCCAATTACAGGCAAATAAAAAAGACAATATTAAATGAGTGCTAACTAAATGAAATCATATATTTAAAATGATTTGAATCACAGTGTCTGACATATCATAATTGCTTAATAAATGTCTGTCAGTCATCATCATCATCATCATCATCATCATCATCATCATCATCTTGATAATGGTGATCATAACACTGATGCCAATAAGGACTTTAGCAATTGTCACAGGGAAAGAGGTTAGAATGGAGCAAGGGTTTCTTCTATTTCTGAACCACTTAGCATTGGAGTGAGTTTTCCACAGTGGAAGCTATATTGATGAGACCTTTCCTAACATTTGCTGGTTGCCTCCCACCCCCATGCTCCCACCTCCCCTATCTTGTTCTTTCTTCATAGCTTTTTTTACATTCTAATCTACTACTGAATTTGCTGTTTACTGTTTTTGTTTTGTTTTGTTTTGTTTTTATCTCTCTCCACTTGGATGCAGTCTCCAAGACAGCAGAGATCTTTGTTTTGTTTGTCAATGAATTTGAAACTCTCTGAGTGCCTGGCACAGGGCAGGCTCTTAATAAATATTTCCTGATGTGAAATAAATGACTGATTGTCTAACTTGCCCACCTCCTTCTGCTCTTTCCTAATCTCATGACTTTACTACTCCCACCTTGTGTACCCTTAGTGGCCATTGTGGATAGCACACTCGGTGGCCATTGTGGTTACGCTTTCTGTAGTGAGTTCACCATGCCAGGAAGGAAGAGGGGAAGGTTTCCAGTGCCTTTTATGGGACTGATGACAACTGTATGCGTGCAGTAAGCTGGGAACAGCTGGAAAATTCAGTTAAGTTCTATCAATCTGTTTTCACATTGAAGTCAGCTTCTCCAAGTAGGCTTTTTCCTGAGATACTCACTTCCCTGATCAATGCTGTCAAGTAAGCATAATGGTTAAGTGAATAAGCTTTAGAATCAGGCAGACCTGGGTTTGACCCTCCCACCTCCCCACCTCCATGCCAGGTTAAGCCAGGGCATGTTCTTAGCCTCCCTAAGCTCCACTTTTCCTATTTATGGAACTGAGCTAATAAAGGTACCTGCCTCCTAGGTGTTTGTGAAGAATTAAATGAAATGCTCCATGAACTCTGCACAATGCTAGGCAAGCTAGCACTCAATAAATGGTAGCCAATGAAACCATACCACTACTAATAGTGTATAATTATTGTTGTTATTGTTTATTTTGGCAGTAATCACTTGTGTTGCATTAAATGTTACCTAACATTGTAATTTTTGTTTCTCAAAGTTCTCTCTTTATTATCTACTCACTTCTTTAAGTTATTTTCCCCTCTATTTTGGGGAGAATTTAAATTATTAGAAAGAATTATTTAAAAAACAACTCAAGTAACTGGTTGAGAATATACTGAGATTCAAAATTATACTTACTTTAGATTTAAGGAAGAATAATTATTTCTCCCCAAGTCGTAATTATTAATGAAAAAGTAGTAAAGTTATGAGATTTGGATGAAGGACAATGGAGAGAAGGTAAAGGAAGATGTAGTTCTCAACCATTTGCCATCTTGATTTCATCTTTAATTCCCATACATTTGAATCACTAAACCTAATTGTGTTTTTATGAATGTAACCTGATTTTTTTCCAGCTAACTGTCTTTCCTTGGAAATAATTATTATTTGTCAAATAATGAATTAATTAGAAGAGATTACCTATAACTATATAGAGAGAGTGTGAATATCTCCAAACTGGCAATTGTTTTTCAGAAATAGACCTAAACATATAAAGATAATTAATTTTGGAAAAAAAAGTGATATAGTAAAGTTGCACTAAACACGTTATAAAACTGCAATAATTAAAATGACAATGATGCTATCATAAGATGAAATAGACATTTCAATGTAACAGAACATAAGTTTAGGAATTAAACTTAGTATAAATATTTTGTGTAGCTAAGTGACATTTCAGGTCAATGGAGAAAGGTTAAATAATTCAAAAGTTGAAAATTTAATTATTTGGGAAAAAATTTAAGATTCTACCTACACAATACATGCACATCATTGATAGTCAATTAAAAACCTATATGTAAAAATAAATTCAGGAGAAATAACTAATACAAGATATGTTACTAATTTAAATCTCAGTGTAGGAAAGCCATTTTAGCATAAATACAAAGACAGGAGACAGAGAGGAAAATTAAATATGTTTATTGGTATGAAAATTAAATTTGTATCCATATCCATGCAAAAAATTAAAAGGCAAAAAACTCAGGTAATTATTTGGAACATTAACAAAAAATCGTGTTAATATTTTAAAAAATGATTTCTAAAAATCAGTAAGAGAGTAATTCTGCCAGGTTCAAGTGTCTATAAACTCAACATTCTTTCTTTGTCTTCTTGGAAACCTTTAAAAAATAACATGGAGAAGGAAAGCAAAAACAATGAGCTGATTTTCTTTGTTGAACTGGAATACAGACTCTACAATGTTTGCAACGGCTGCTGTAGAAAACGTGTTTGGATAGGAACCATTTTTGAAAATATGGAGGAGAGAGAATGAACAGCACTAGGTTCCATAACACTCCAATGCAAATATGCTTTCTATAGTCAAGAACTTACCCTAAGGGACAGTAGCTGGATTCCATGTCTGCAAAGCTGAGTCTGAATGGAGAGGCAACAGAGCACCCCCGCATCCCCGCCCCACTCGCTGAGAGCTAGCCATGTTCAGAATAGCCTAAAGAGGCAGGAATGTCATGAAGAATTATGCACACAAGCCACATTGGCAGAAAGGAGCCAGGCTTTATCTGAGAAGATATTCTTGGGAAAATTAGCCAGCCTGGGGCATACCTGATTCCTCTTCACTTACAGCACCCTCTCACAAACAGCTCTTCCAGAAAACCCCAACTCATGCAACACAGGTATAAACATAAAACACAAAATGGTCTATGACCATGCTACCCTGAATAAACTCGATCCTCTCTGATCTTGGAAACTAAGCGGGGTTGGTTAGTACTTGGATGGGACACCACCTAGGAAGACCAGGTGCTGTAGGTGTAAAAAATAAAAAATAAGGGATTGTAAGCTGCCAAGGTCCTTGCAATCTGTGAGGTCAACCAAGGGTTGCCTCGCCTAAAATAAATAAACAAACAAACAAACAAAAAACAGCCAAACAAAACACGCAAAATGGATACAAATCTATAAAAGATGAAAATTTAAAAGGAAAAAAAGAGCATCATTCTCTATAGACAAAATATCCATCAGAACAATGTTTCTGGGACATATGAAAATTGTGAATAAATGGGATGCCATTAACTTTAAAAAAATATTCTCTAAAAAAAAAAAACGTAACACAGAAATGCAAGAATTCAGAAAGGGTGATGAGGTGGCAGAAAGAATGAAAAGTGAACTGCAATAACTCAGGAAAAATACTGGAAGAAAAATAATGAAATACAGACAGGTGAAATGGAAAGCATTGTAAGGCCAAGACACTGTGGAGGTGATGATAAGGACACAGGGTGGAAATAAGACAAGTGAATTAAATAAAATATATATAATGAAAGAAATAAAAGGAATCAGAAAGAAGATGGTAGAAATGGAAGACATAAAAGGAGATCCCTCCTAGTGTTTGTTTGGATTCTTTATTGAAGAAAACACAGTACTAATATAATGAAACAACTATTTAGGGATACAATTTGAGAAAATTTTTCTGAAAGGAAAGAATGAATTTATCTATTGAATGGGCACCAGTGCCAGAAAAATTGACCCATTTCTGTCAACATCAAGAACATTCTAGCAAAGTGTTAAGGTTTGGGATTGCTAGGCCAAAAATATTGAATCACTTTTAAGGGATTTAAAATCAAGCTGGCATTAAAGTTCCCCACAGTAATCTTTAATTCTCAAAACTAGTACAATTAAATCTGCAAGATACTTGAGGAAAGAAACTATGAGTGAAGTATTTTATAGCTAGTCACACTTTTTTTTTATAGTACAAGAACTATAAATCAACTGTTTGAACATAAAAGAAGTCAACGTATATTCTTACAGTGAGCTTTTTTAGAGGAAATTACTAGAAACTGAACTTCAACAAAATAAGAGATAACTTGGAGAAATAGCAGAAGGATTGACAGTGAACATTCCATACATTTAATAGAACGAGGACTAAAACTGATGGAAAGTACAGTGACAGACTGAAGGAAAATTTTATAGACTAGCGATTCTCAAATGTTAAGGGATATAAAAATCACCTAGGAACCTTACTAAAATGCAAATTCTGAAAAATTAGGTTAGGGCAAAGCCCGAGATTTTATCTTTCTAACCAGCTCTGAGCTGATGTTGATGCTGCTGGTCCCTGGACCATGCTTTGAGTAGCAAAGTTGTCATTATAAAAATTATACAACCAATAATATTAGGAGGGAAAAGCAGATGGAAAATAAAATGTGTGATTATTTGTTCATCTATAATAGCTGTGGATTAATTAATATTATCTATCATTGATAAAACAACTTATAGAAATATAACTGCTTGGTAGTATAAAGGTAAACGTTAAGAAATATAATACTACTGACCAAAATCAAGTAGGGGAATAATAGGATAGGATGCCAAGAAAGAGAAAACATGATACATTTTTATTGTTAATAGTAGAAAACTATTTCATACTGCCCCCCAAAATAGAGGACCAAGATATTACATAAAGATATAGTTATAGAGGTAATCATTAAAACAAATTAAAAACCATGTTCTTGAATAATGAAATTATGAATATGGAAAAGAAAACACCATGTAGTGAAAGACAAAAAATAGTAATTGCAAAGAAACATAAAATAATATGACAGAACTAAGACTAAATGTATTTTACATAGAAATGATGTAAATTATCTAAAATCAACTATGAGAAAACTAATTTTAATTTGGTTTACAGAGTAAACCTACACAGTATATCAGGATCTGTCAACTTCATCACTGTCTACATTTTGGGTTGGATTATTCTTTGTGTGGGTGTCCTGTGCATTGTAGGATATAGCAACATCCCTGGATTATTTCCATTCGATGCCAGTAGCACCTTAGGTTATGATGACCAAAGCTGTCTCTAGACATAGCCAGATCTCCCCTGGATGGCAAATTCATCCTTGATTGAGAACCACTGTTACATACAGCCCATCACCATGCTTTCTGAGAAATCATTAGAAGCATTCCTACTTATGGTAGAAAAAAGGAAAGAATACATATATCAAAATGTTTTAGAAAAATTTAAAGGATAGACAAAGATCTGCAATGTAAATATAAACAGAAAAGGTAGATGATGACATGGTATGGATATCAAACAAAAAGGTATTCAGCCCAAAAGCATTATATAAATAAGATGAAGAAAGGCCTTTGGTAATTTTGAAGGATGAAATTTGCAATGAAGATATTATTGTTATAATATTCTGTGCACCAATCCCACAGCATCAATGTATAAAAATATACGACATGGTAAGAAAAATAGAAACACAACAATAGTTCAGTTCTTTCAGTTCATTGTTAGATGGAGTGAAAAAAATTGGTATACAGAAGACAAAAATAAAAATGTAAACTTATGTATTATAAATTAAGTTTTATTTCATAAAAATAGAGAGTAAACATTATTTTTTAGTGATCATGAACCCTTACCCTGAGTATGTCCTAAGCAACCAAGGAAACCACAGGTGTCTCCAAATGTATAAATAGCAAAGCAAACATTTTCTGATTACAAAGCAACAAAACTAACATTGGGAACAAGATCAGAAAATAAAATTTTCTACTCCTGGAGGAAAATCTTTCAACTCTGGGGTCAAAGAAGAAATATAAACTAAAATGAAATTTCAGTACATAAAAATAAAATAACTACACTACAGTACCTATCACATCTGATATGATATAGCTAAAGCAATGTTCAAAGAAAATTCATAGCCTTAAATTCTTATATAAATAATAAAGACTACAAAATTTAATTATATGATTCAAGAAAGAACAACAAAACAAATGCAATAATTGTAATTACAGCAGAAGTTAATGAATTAGAAAAATAGGGAACAAATTAATGTAGTTAAGCTGCTAACTAAATTATTAAAAATAAAAAAGGTTAAAATGCATTACAGAAAAAATGTCAAGTAGAATAATTAAAAAATAGAGGAAAATATAATATCAGAGGTGACTACTTGACTTCTCAATACTTTGCAAACAAATTTTAAAATTTAGGTACAATAATTTGCTTAAATTGACTCTAAAAAGTGTAAACAAATGTTTTTCTGTAGAAATGGAGAACATTTTAAATCATCCATACCTCCCTTTTCATCCATCACCCCCAATCAAAAGCACAAAAAAACAAAACAACAACAACAAAAAAAACCAACCAACCACATTCTGTTGGTTTCTCAAAACAATTACTACAAAATCTCTAAAAAAAATAGGTAATTCCAATGCTTACTTAAACTAGTTTAGATCATAGATAAAAAAAGAAAAATTTCAAAATACTTTTAAGAAGTGATCATGACACTGATATTAAAACAGCAACAACAAAGTTTGAATGTATATAGAAAGAAAATGATAGAACTGTGTTTCCAGGCCTGGCTTCTCCAGAGACTCAGGAAGCACCTCCATAGATTCTGTTGTAATGGGTTGATACGTGGTGGTAATGGATCAGTATTGGTTTGGTGTTGTTTTTTGTTGTTAAAGCTTCCTATTTTGCAGTATGTAGTCAGACTGGATAATCACTGTTCTAGTTCAAAGTCTCTCTAGAATATCAGTATAAAAATCCTAAATAAAGATTAGCATTTGGAATTCAGCAGCATATTAAAAGAATAGTACCATATGGCCAGGATGGTACAATATTAGGATATCTAATAATATATTAAAAGAAGAAAAATTATATAAACATTTTCACAGACACTAAAAAGATACATTACAAAATTTAATATTCTAAATTTTTAAAAAATTTAATAAAAGATTATATTCATTGAAACCAAAATTCATCATCATGCTTTATGGGAACAAATTAGAAGCATTTCTACTTTTGTTAGAAATAAGAAAAAGATGTCTACCATAAATGCTTATTATTGTACTAGATGAACTAGCCAAAGCAAATAGATGAGAAAGAAATAAAAAGAACAAAAATTGGAAATGTGAAGATAAAAGTATTACTTTGCAAATAATATAATTACTTTGAAAATGAATAAAATCAACTAAAATTACTACAACCATAAGATCATCCCTGTGTCAGGATACTAAATTAATATACAGATTTCAATAGATTTTACATTCATAAGCAACAAATTAGAAGCCTTAACGAGAAAAATATATGTTTTATAAAAATAATAAAAATATAGAATTCATAGGTATGAGCTTAACAAGAAATATAAGACTTATATGAAGAAAATTTTAAAATACTTTTGAAGGCCACAAAATATTGTATGAACAAATGGAAAGGCATAGCATGTTCTTGGATAGAAAGTCTGAACATCATTAAGATGCTAATCCTCCCCTGAGTTTACTTATAAATTTAACATGATCCTGATAAAAATACCAAGCCGTTATTTTCCCTAAACTAGACAAGTTGATTGTATAATTCATATGAAAATCAACAAGAATATTCAGGAAATTTTTGAAAAAGAAAATCAATGAGGATGAATTAGACAGACATAGAGAAATGTATATTGTATGCTTTGATTTGTGTAGAAGAAAAGGAAAAATAATTCATACAAATATATACACGTATGTGTGTGTGTGTATGTGCATATTTGGCTTGCATGCTCATAGTATTATCCTCTGGCAATATAAATAAGAGTCAAAGAAGAGAGAGAAACTAGTAAGGATATGGGCACTCATATAGTGTGGGATAGAGGTGTGAATGATATTCCTTATTGAATACATTTTTATAAATACATTTTTATAAATTTTGATGTTTGAATCATGCAGTCGTATTTCTGCATTGTGAAATAAATAAGCAAAATATAAATCCATTTATAGAAAAATGGGCAAAGGTCAATGACTTGAAACAAAGAAATTTTTGAATGCTACTAATAAAGGAATACAAATTTAAGTAACGGCAACAAGGAAACTTTACCGATGCTTACAATGTTAGCTACTTTATACGCGTCATCTAACTAGCTCATCTTCGAACATAACCTTGAGACATAGGCACAAATGTGATGTGAAGAGATTTTTAGGTTTTGGGGTTTTTTTTTCATTACCAAATGTCCTAAAATCGCCATTTTTTCCCCAGTGGAGAAATAATAAATATTTAAAAAGAGATCTAGTGTTCTTGACCGTCTTGTCCCTCAGTTGTACTGTATTATTTGCCAGAATACTTTTGATCTTTTCTCTCAAGGCCCCTCATTTTGTGTGGTTTAAAAAGGTTTAATGGCTTTTTGTTGATTCATTATGTGTGTTGTCAAATTAATTCAGAGACATTATAACAAAATTCTTTGCATAAGACCAACTTTGTTATTTATATGCAATGTACTCCAGTATGTGCAGAGGGTAGTAGATTTCAGGAGAATGACTGAGGATGCCATCAAGAACAAGTTCAACAGTGGTTTTCTGAACTCATGATATGTGCATTTAAAGAAATCCACCCAACTTAATAAGAGCAATCGTTTTAAGATGATAATAATAAGGATTGCTTAGCTAGGAGAGTGACTATTGCAGACTGCAAATAAATGATTATACATCAGAGGCAGAAAATCATAAAGCACATGAAAACTGCTTAACACTATTCAACTACTTATTAGCTGGGTGACTCAGAGAAAATTAACTAATCAAATTAACCAGTCTATACTTCAGTGGCCTCATTGATAAAACGAGATAATTATGGCATGTAACTCATAAGGTTTTGGGGTGTGTGTGTGTGTGTGTATGTACACACACATATACATACATACATATATATATATATTTATACACACACACACACACACACACACACATATATATATATGTATATATATATATATATATATATATATATAATTTGAGGGGGGATACTGAGAAGATGGTAAGTGCTCAATAGCTATTATCTTTGTTATTGTAGTAGAATCCCAGCTCTCTCAGACAATTTTTGGAACACTAGTAACTCCAGAATTATTCCACGTAAGCAGAGGGGTGCTTATGGAAGATTAACCATTTCCTGCCTTAATTGATAAATGTGATGCAGATAAAAGTAAATAGTAGAAAAGAGAAAGAGAAAAGAGAACAGAATAAAAGCATGAAAATATAATGGCTGTCTGAAGTGGTCGTAGTTATTAAAGTCCACGGTGAGGATAATAATTGCAGATGTGATGTGGGAATGAAGATACCAAAAATTAGAACCATATTGTGCTATCACAGTAAATAGAACCCACCCACAGGAAACTAAAAAAGAAAGCACAGGGCATCTCTAGTGTGCATCTTTGTGGAAGGCTTGGCTAATTACTCTTTATACCTTTCTACTATAACTTTTGAAGGCAGAAGATACCATTGTGTGATGCTAAGCCATAATATTTCTAAGTAACAACTTGTATAAAAGTATCTCATCTCCAGATCTATCTCATAAGCCATTACATGTTATGGATTCAGATTTTCTTCTCATGAAAGGCAAAAGATAAAAAGGTTATAAAAATTGTACAAATTGTAAAAGATAAAATGAATATCTTCATAAGAGTTGGAAGGATTAGCTCAGGAAAATTTTGATTGGACTCACTTGGCTGCATTTGTTGCATTCCAACTTAGGCACAGGGACCATGATTAAAAAGTGAGATGGCATTGTGGATATTTCAAAGAAGTAAGTTCCAGAACCACTACTAGGATCAATACCCTTTCAAACTCCATGCCTTTGTCATATATATGTAACTGTCCAACAATATCTGCACTATTTTCAATAACTAATGTCACTGAATGCACAGAGCAGGCTCATGCTCTGTGAACAGTAAGTGGTCAGTATTATTATTTGTTTAGCACAAACATCTACTGGGAAAATTGTATTATCCCTTTTATAGAGATGAATAAATTTAATCTGACCAGGTTTAATTTAATCATTCAAAATCACATAGGTGGTAACAGGATTGGACTGCAGGCACATTTAACAATAATTTTATTTCCCTTTCTTTCTTTCTTTCTTTCTTTCTTTCTTTCTTTCTTTCTTTCTTTCTTTCTTTCTTTCTTTCTTTCTTTCTTGCTCTCGCTCTCGCTCTCTCTTTCTCTTTCTTTCTTTTTTTTACATATTAGTGCCCAGAAACTTTATTGCATGAGTTTGTGAAATATGTTTTATCAGACTCCTATATGTTTTTATCTAACATTTTTACTTTGTTCTAGCTTTGTTCAGTCTCCAGGCCAGTCTTTCCAACTGCTTAATCCATATGTCTTTTAGGCCCTCAGTCTCAGATATTCAAAATTGAATTCAGTATTTTCATATCCCCATACTCCAAACCTGCATAACTTCTATATTTCTCCTTGTTAGTGTAGATGTAAATGAAACATAACATTCAGGAAGTATTTATTGAGTGAATTTGAGAAGCAATAAAAATAGAGAATTCTTTTTTTTTTTTCTTAGCTCAGTAATGTATACATAGAGAATTTTTAAGAAATATTTTATAAAATAGCATTTAATTATCTTTTCCATGGCCTGTGTGGAACCCTTACAAAGATAACCCTTACAAAGAAGCCCAAATCTTTAACTTGGTCCATAACCTTCAGTGCCCTAGTTGACATTATGGATGGATGACCAACTCTGTAGAGCTCTGAGGTCTCTCTGTACAATGCTGACAGCTTGTTATTAGACCTAAATTTCTAAAATCCTGAAGTGCCTCATCAATCTTTAAAGTAGTCTATCAAATCAGAATATTTCTAACAAGAATTAAGCACAAGCAAAATTATGCAGTCTGGTAAGTTAATAAATTGATAAATGTACAGAAAGGTAAATCAATAGAGAATCTAACAAAGACTGAAGAGATGCCTCTATAAGCAAATAATATGTTGAATATTTTAGACAAAATATATATTTATTGAGGATTTACTTTGTTCCAGAAAATGTTCTATGATTTTGGTATGTATTGATTCATTTAATGCTCTCAACAACTTTCAGAGATGATTATTCTCATTTTATAGATTAGGAAACAAGTAACAGGAAGCCAAAATAACTCGCCCATGATCACAGGTTTGTGAGTGATAATCCTTAACAAACACATCACAGAGCTCAGTAAGAAAGGCCTGATCCCATCAAAAGCTGAATGAGAAAATTACATAAAGCCACAATTCACAAAGAAGAAACATTTGTAAGTATATATATATAGAATATTGTTCATTCTTCTTGGTAAAGGAGACATGCTTTAAATGAAATAATGCTTTTACTTTTACTTCTCTTAAATTAGAAAAAGGAGAAAGAGAGAAGGAGAGAGAGAGGGAGAGAGACAGAGAGAGTAAAAGCTCTGTTGCATTATTTTGGAATAAGCAAAGAAGCGCCACTATGGACTTCAGTAGAGCCTGTGGCTTTGAATATAAACAAACTTGGTTTTTGAATCCTGGCTCCAACATGTGATTTTAGATCAATCACAGCTAATTTGACTCTTAGTTTTCTCCCCTGGAAAAAAAAACAAAACAAAAAACTCGAGGTGCTTGGATTAGTAGTCAATAATATTTCCTAGATATTTTTGAAGCATTCCCTGTCATGATTTTCAAAAAGCAAAAAAGCAAGTAAATAACTAACAAACAGACAAACAAACAAAAAACCCCAAAAGCCCAAGCCAAATTTTCCAATTCTACAAAATGAAAAAGACTTTAATTGGTAGTCTCTTCTCTGGATCTCAGCATCTGTATCTTCTTTTTCGTTTGTTGAAGCACTAGAAATGATATTATTTTGGAGAGTGATATCCTTGCTTTATCCAATTATTGAAAATAGACCTGTATCTGTCTGGCATAATGGTGATCACATCTGGCTGTGGCTGTCAGCATGAGCTATTTGGAAGATGCAAGAATAGGATGAACACTCTAACTTTGTGAGGGCCACTCTTCTCCTGATTTAAAAAGTTGAAAAGAGCCTTCCCATAAGCTAAGAGTTTGAAAGTGAAAAGATGAATGTATTCTTTGAGAACAAGGAAAATCTTTCTCTTTGTTATGCTGATGATTTCCTCTGCAAATAGCATGAGATATTCATGCTACTGGCAGTACTCTAAATGATTTAGGTAATATATAGATTTAAAACAATATTATATTTTTATTTTAATGTGTATTAGAAAACTGGTCACTATAGTTTTACATGCATACTCAAGGAATTATATGAGATAATCTGTTTTGGTACAAGAATAGTTGAACTTTTATTTGTATTTCTTTCTTAACTGATCCATTACATTTTCTTGTTTGTTATAATGTGATATACTTGTGTAGTAATATATGGACATTGTTGTGAATAATGTACATACTCAAAATTTTTACTTATGGAATATATGAACTAAAAAATTTGTAGACTACTATATTAAATAAACATTGGTTTTCCAAGTTTAACGTGATATAGTTTCCTTTGAAAATAAAATTATTAGAAGAGACAGCACAGAGGAAATAATAGCATAGGTCATAATATAGACATGCCATAAGCCAGGGCAGAAAGATAAGAATTACTAAAGTTCGGAAACCAAGGGAGGGAATATTGGCTCTTAGGAGGAGGATGGCAGCACTCACCAGTATACTTATGTACTTGTCTTTACCCAGGCTCATAGTTTTCTGGGAAAGCTTGTCATCCTGGAATGGCAAAAAATTCATTAACCATGATTAGAAAAAGAGGAAAGTGGACACTGAGAGCATTTGGTAAAGCAAAGTCAAAAGGCTGGTGCTAGGTCATAAGGTGGTCATGGGTTCACAGATCAGCAGCTGATTTTATGTAACCTCCACCTACTAGTTATACACCTAGCTTTATATTTAAAATTCTGTTTCATAACTAATTTGGAGTGGTGGAAGGCTTGAAATTCCAATGGCATTAGGAAAAGTTCTAGATGAGAATAATTCATTCAGAAAAATATATCACAGACAACTTTTTTTTTTTACAGCCCCACTCCTCTCCATCCCCAGCTACCACCCAAAGTAAAGAAAAAGTGGAAGTGCTGCAAAAAAATGAAACTAAAGTTATTTACCAGGGCAAATTGCAAACAAATTCTAAATGGTGTACTTTTGACATGCTAAAGATAAGATGAAGTAACCTTCCAAAATGCCAATTCGTAAGTCCATATCTGCTTTGATATTTGAAGGGAAAATAGAAGACAGGTTATATATCTTCCTTAAAACATTTTAATTACAAAATGTTATAAAAGAATGTCCTCAGATTTTGATCAAATAGTCTTGCTCTGAATTTATGTAATTCTTTAGAGAAAAAAGTAACTGCTGTGTGAGAATTATCTCTTCTAAGCCACTTGAATATGTGAGATCAAGGGAAAATAGGTTGTTAGTTGTTTTTGCCAAATAATTAGCTATTATTAACATGGAAACTCTATGTCAACAAATGGACTGGAAGAACACCCGCAGTACTTAGGCCAAAGTAAGAAATTGTTGATTGCTGTGTTTTATGCTCAGGAACACTTTTAAAAACAACAAATGACAAAAGCCAGCCCATCTGCATGATGATGGTTTTGGATCCAGTTTCATTTTTAGTTATCAGAATTGCAAGGAAGTTTTTGACCTGCTTTTACACCTGCCTCCATTGACTTTCTTTGCAGTATTACATAAACGTGTGTATTTAGACATTTACTTACATTCACCTTCACAGAATTTACCTGCACTTGTCCACTAATGAGTGTGAATGCAGGATTAGAGGAAGAAGGACAAAGGTAATATCTAGGAATCTCAAGGTGAACTTTCTCCATCTTGAGCACTCCTGGGGAAAAGAAATAATAGCCCTAGAGACTTCTAGCTGCTAGTAAGTACAACTCAGTAAGCACTGAACTTTAATAAATTTGCTTAATCAGGCACAGTCATTTGCTTAGAGAAATTTACTTCTGGAAAAAATTTTGAGTCTATACTCATTTTAGTCAAGACTAACCTGAGGCCCAAAGTAGTTGACCCAAACACTTTTTTCTCATTCCAGTGGCTGACAGCTCCCATTGTTCCATCTTCACTATGCTATGGCTTTTTTTTATAGTCTGCCTTTTCAAGATGATGAACCCCTGTAGGCCTTGAGAGAATACTTTTTTTTTTTTTAAATATGGAAGAAAATATCTGGAGGTGACCTCCTTCCTAGGCACTCACTTAACTATGCAGTGATACTGGGCATTTGATTAGTAGACTTAAAGCCATTTTTTTGCTTTAAGTTATGCCAAGCACTTTTACCTTTTCTTCATTGGTGAGCAATGTCTTATAATTCAACTCAGCTTTTTCTTCTTTATTATTTCTGAGAGAGAAACGCACAAAAACAAGGATAATAGAAGTCCTCTTTAAACCTGTGATTTTTATGAAGTTTTTTTCATATCTCACATAAATTCAGCAAGTGAGATCAGAAGAAATAAACTGAACATAAGAAAGAGGAGTTGATGGGAAAAGGACTTTTGGAATATTATTGTGTTTCTAATAGTTTCATGTGGGTTGAAGGCCATCTGGATGGCATTATGGGAAAAAGGCAGCCTGTGGGATATTTGGAAGAAAATCAGGTTTATTAGATAATTTCTGCAATGCAATTCAGATTTTGGAATACCTGAAAGGAACAGAGAAGTCAGGGCACTGTAAGAAAGAATATTTGATTATTATATGGACATCGCATAAATGAATATGATATTATAAATGAGAGCAATTGTTATTCTGGAGAGCGGGAAGGTACATTGTTAATATGACCCAAAAAACCAATATGGAGTTATTCAAAACAATGAAGATAGAATTAGTGTTGATTTATGGGAAAATACCATGATTTTCATAACTGAGCACAAATTTGCAGTTCTCCCCTATTTTCAGAAGCAGCATATTACTTTCCTTTCTAATTTTCTGTTTACTTTTCAGTGTATATCTCATGTTAAATATATATTCTGGTTCTTAGAGTTTTTAGTTTTTTGAATCGACAGTTGTTTAGGACAGAAACTATTTTTTCCTCAATTATTTAAAAAAAAATACTTTAGGAAAAAAAACCTACTTAGGAAGAACTATTATATTTATAATATAGTTGTGTTGTTCAGTTAGTATATCAGATATTATAGACCAGTGTTTCTCAAACACATGAATGTGACCTCCAAGTTCACAAGCACTCAGTTAAATTAGTGGTGTGATAAGAACTTTCAAATCTGAAATTTTACAAGTTTGGCTTATGTAACTGCTTAAAAGAATCCACATAAAGACATATAGGGCAGTTGTCATTTTTCACATTTAGGACATTTTAAGTTATAGGGCAGCCATTCATATTTAGGAACAAAATGGAAAGAATTTACTGAGTCTTTAGGTAGTAACTGTTTCTAACAGTGTAACAAAGACACAATTACAAGTGGCTATACTTGGTTACATAATGGTCACCCAAATAATAATGAAGAGTATTTATCTATAAAGTTAATAGTTTCTACTGTGTATTACATATATATTTAGGGGCCAAAGATGGTAGGTCAACAAGAGGGTGTTAAGAAATATGTATGTTTTTATTTTAATTATCATATATTATTATGTCATACATATTTATCATGTAGTATTAAAATAAAAAACAAAATGTTTTTGTTTGATTATATTATATATTTGTATAATTATATGAATATAAATAATATAAATAAATATAATTTTTTTTTTATTTTTCACAAGAAAAATATTGTAACCGTGTGGTGATACTAATTAGACCTATAATGCTAATCGTTTCACGATGTATACATATAGCAAATCATTATGTTTATACACCTAAAACTAATATAACATTATATGTCAATTGTATATCAATAAAACATGTATTTAAATAATGATAGTGTTAAGATTACAACATATTTAAAGAAACCCTCTTTAAGGCCTATCATCTGTGACCCCTACTTTGAGAACCATTGGTAAAAACAGTTTCTTATTTTTGTCCATTTAATTGTCATGTGCTATTAGTCTTAACAGAAAAAAGCAGGTAAGGGTAGATAAAATAAAACCAGATGTAGAATCATCATTAGATGTTGGATTTCTAGGGCATGCAGCAGTAGCCCAAATCAGTTACCTCACACTACAGGAGCTGACCCAGTGAGCTTCCATGAAATAAACCCCACAGCACAGACTCAGCCCTGGGATTCCTGACTTTCAGTTCTGTACTTTCTGGAGTACAGCTATTAGAAACACAAAGGCTATTTTTTAAAATCATAACAATAGAAAGAAAATAGTATTTGGTTAATATGACTACAAATAACAAAGTTAAATTATTTTTGTTTCCTAAATCTCGCTTTCTGTTGAACTAAATTAATTAAAAACAAATTTAACTTTCTTCCTTTCTTTTTATTTTTGTGTTATAATTCAAAATATTATTAAAATAGGAAATTCTTTTCTTCAGCTAAAGAAAAAAATTCTCATTTTAATAGAGTCATTTAAGATATGAGTTTTAGGAACTGCCAAATGAAGAGTGGATAGTGCTATTTGGGATGATGTGAAGTACAGTAAAAATGCTTTGGGGGTATCAAACCTGGAACATCAGATTTGATGGGAAATTAACTTCTCTGTGATGTTCTGCTTCATTTTATGCAATTCTGTTCAACTTTTCACCCTCCACCAAGCTCTGCTTTACCCCATTGGACTGTATCATACCTCAGCTTTTGGAGACTTCGGTTTTCTTGTCAGTTGTTGATGTCCACTCCTTTGATTCCATGTTACTTTTCACAGAACTCAGCTGTATATGTTCTTTCTATTGGAGGCTTTCTTTTTTCCCTGAAGATAGAATTTCGTGCTTAGTAAAAAGGGAATGAAAAATAAAAAATCCATTTACCTTTCAGAAATTTTTCTGTGCTTGTACTCAAAATCGAATATTATTAGTCATTGTATTTATCAGAGTAAAAAGGATTTTTGACACTCACATTACATCTTCTCTTGCCTATTAATGTGCTTGTACTTTGAGTCTATACAGACATAAGCAGAATGAGAAAGGGACCAAAATGAGGACAAGGGAGAATGTGATGCCCAAACTGCCTTCACTCACAAACTATCCAAATTTTTGAGCAGGTCACAAAGAGAGGATAGTAAGTGCAGTTCTTGAAAAGGTAATGCATTAACTATTTCATTCAACAAAGGCCATGTGATGTGACAATATTGAAAACATAGTACCTTTTCTGTTGTCTAGAGAAAGAAAAAGAAAAAGAAAACAGTTTATTTATTTCTTATTATTTTAAGGAATTGAAAATGCCTACAATAAAAATTTCAAACTATAAGCATTTGATATTTAGAGATTTTATATATTTAGATGTGGTTTTCATAACTCAAGTTTTGAAGAAATAAAATGATAACAATGGCTACCTTTTATTGAACACTTAGCTTAGTGAGAGCCAGCACTGTGCCAAAGCTCTCTAGATTTCTTGTTTTTGAATAGATGTCATTATATTCATTTTAGAGATGAAGTCACTAAGATTCAGAGATAAGTGACTCTGCTAAGATTGCACTGCTATCATATGCCAGAGCTGGGTAATATCCAGGCTGTATGGTGCCATGGCTCCTCACTAAACCCCTCAACCACTATACAGTGAAGCCTATCGAACCATAGTCCTGAGAAAATTGTATCTGTCATAAAGGGCTCACTAATGATAGTACACACAGAAACAGGACACATTTAAAAACCTTTGGGGTAGAAATTTTAGGACCTGAATATATGATATATTATTATTCTAAAGACTGAAGAAATGATAGTGATCTCTGCTTTTATATTTCTTTTCTATGTTTAGAATACCTGCTTTTTTCTCAGGTCTTCTATGTTAAAACTTAATCCATTTTTCAAAGCCCAGTTTAAATTAACTCCCTTATTATTAATCTCAATCATAAGTGATTTATTCCTTCCCAGTTTTGTGGCCATTCAGTTACAATGATATAGAGTTATGATATCTGATGGCTCTTGTTAGAGATCTCATTCATACAGGTACATTTCTGTCTGATTCACATTCTTACTCTTTACTGCAAGTGGCTTGCCTCTAATGGGATCTTACTATAAATTCATTGAATAAATGAACAAATGAAAAGAACACAAAAATTGGTCACATACAGGTTCTATAGATGATGATGATGAACTAATATCTTATCCATGTTTTCTCTGAGGAAAGAACTGTGAAAACTACTACATAATCACATTTTACCCTCTCAGCAATCCTATTAAGAAAGGATTATTGTTACCACCCCTATACTACAGATGAGGAGATGGCCTAAAAGAATTAAATAGAATGCCTAAATTTACAGAGCTAGTAAGTAGCAGAGCCAAGACTTAGTCTCTGGTCTATCTGACATTCCAACTAAAGCCACCATAGCATTAAAATTGATTTTTTAATCCCTATGTATTTGCTCCAAGATTTAAGGTTTGTACCAAACTCTCCTCCTATACAGCATTTGTTGTCTAAGACATAGTGTAACAGAAGAGAAGAAAACAAACCTAGGGCCCCAGGCACTCCAGGGATTATTGTAGGGAAAAATATATTGTAAGAGAGTTCTATATCTCTTAGTTTTAAATTATGAAATAAGCAGAATAGGAAAAAGAACTTGTTATATACATGAAGAATATCATTTACTAAAAAATTATAAATAAAGAATTACTATAAAACTATATTGAATAGTAATTATACAGTTATATAATTATGAAGAAATATTTAAAATATCTTTCTTGCCCAGAGAATAAAATCACATTGGGAACCAGTATCTCTGACTTTTTTCAATGTTATTCAATAAGGATTCTCCTAAAGGTGATTTTGATTCATCATAGGGTAGGCACTGAAAAAATAAATAACCTGGCAGATGCAATGCCACATGACAGATCTGAAAGCATGTTCACTTAATCTCTGCCTCACTGTTTCACTAATCTATCTTTTTAAATATTTCCAGAGGTCTCCTCAAAGTCTTAGCTTGAGTTAACACTCTAAGCTCTTGATATTCATTCCTTCATTTAGAAACCATTATCTAAGTCTTGAAAAGAGCCACTTAGCCATTCATCCTGGGAAAGTAAAGATTTATTCTGGTTAGCTTTCAAAAATCCTAACTTTCATTTCATTATTCATTCATGTATTGTCATAGTGGAGCAAAATCAATAGCAATACACTTTCATTCTGTGGGCAAGTGTAGTTCTTATTTGCAAGACTGCAGAGGGTATCTATCTGATCCTCACTCAGAGGGTTAAGTCACAGTCAAAATTAACCTAGGAACCTATCTTTAACAATTTTTTTTAAATTAACAACTATTGTTGTTCTCTTGCTAAAGCAAAGTTCATCTTGATCAGGTATTTACAGTCGCCTACCATATGCAGCCAATAGTTTTTTCCTGCTTTTCTAGTTTTTATAACCTTATCCTTTAAGCATCTTCACACCCTCTTATTCTTCAACTGCCATTTTTTATTTCAGCCTTGATGCCTTATTACAGTATGGCACCTTGGTTTCTCAGCCTTTTGCCTCCTTGACTTTTGCTACAAGCATTGTCCTGCTGTCTAGCTGGCTGTTCTGTTGCTAATGTCCAGTGTCATCAGGTGTCCTTGTCTCTTACTGTCTGAGTTTCCTATCACTTGCAAAGCCTACTTAGTCAAAATCTTATCCCTGCTTCTCTTGGAAATGGATCTTCATCTAGCTAATGAGCTGCCACTGATAAGATCCTCTTGATAAATTTAGAATTTTGGTCACCTTTGTAGATGATGGAGAGATCTCTATATTGATGGCCACACCTTGTCGATGATTTCTTCCCAGATTTCCTAAACCAAACATGTGTAATATTGAGCTAGTCATCTGTAAACCTGTTCCGTTTTCTGTATTCACTCTCTCCAATGGTATAACTCTGGACACTTGAGAGTAACTCTTGACTTCTTGATTTCCCTCACTCTTTCCCTACATCCAAACCGTGCTGTCTTCTCTATTCTCCCTTCTACCATGCTGGTTCAGTCTTTATTATCTGTTTTTGAGTTCAATTGGTATTATTTATTTCTGACTTGTGTCCTTAAGTGTGGTTTTCTTGGATTCCCCTCATGTAAGCGATATAAAGCACATACTCCACCTTGTGACTCTTCATGATATGACCCCTGGTTCTGCTTTCCTATCTTGCTAATCGGTGCCTCATTCTATGCTCCAGGAGCATCACAATCCTTAGAGCTCACCGTACATCATGCTGGCTCTCTCCTTGGTGACTTTGTGATGTTCCTCAGTGGGGATTTTGTTTTCTGTTTTTACCTGGCACTTGATGTGCACTTTCAATTTATCTTTTTTTATTTCTTATTTCTTCATTACTTTCTGAGTGTTTTTATACCTTTGTCACTTTCAGATTATTAACTATAATCATTTTAAAGTCACTTACAAATTATTTTTATTTTGTTCGGGTGTGTTCTAATTATTAAATTTATTGACTTGCTCTTCTAGCTTTTTTTTCTCTTACATTTTGGAATTGGAGTCTTTGGGCTAGTGTTGAGGGAATTTGTTTTATTTTCATCCTCTGTACTCAAACTTCCTTCTTTGCGTCTTTCAGGTTATCTCTATCCAGTTATCCAGATTCTACTGTTCACAACTAGATCTTTGATGGCAGCGTCACACTTTTGTCTCATGACGAAAATGAAGATAAATAAAATAGGTGCTGCCACTGAGTTTGTCAGGACTGTGAGGCAGTGCCTGTCACTTCCAGCCTCTGAGGTACCAAATTTTATGTAAATGATAGCCCTAGATAGAGGATATGCTTGAGAGGAAAAGGACTGTAGCTGGGAACTCCACTGAAGTAATCTTTCTGGCTGCTTCCCCACCCCATCACTCACTTTTCCCTAGTGGAGAAGGAGTGACTGATTTGCTTAGAGAGTTTCTGAGATGGAATGAGTATGTGTGCTTTAGGTGCTTCTGAGCTTCTTTGGTTTGGTTTGGTTTGGTTTCGGTTTTTTGGAACTGCCTGTAAGTGAGGATGAGAGAATTCCAGCCTGGCCTCTTGGCCAAAATATAATTTTCACTCTGCCTTTGCAGAGGAGCCGGCAGTTTTGCATTACTATCTGTTATTGAGTAGGCAAATCTGTCTAATTCAACAGACTGTTACCCAGTCCAACTGGCTATGCATTTAAGCTACCCTTTCCAATCTAGCTTTTATCTGTAATAAAACACATTTTGACCTCTATCTTCCTGACTTGACTCCCCTCCCTGCCTCTCTTCCTCTTCCCTCCCTTCCACTCTCTCTGTTAGTACAGAACTTGAAGAGGAAAAGCGATGCTATCTACTGGGCTTTCTTGCAATCCAGCATCTGGTTGTAGCCTTTTTCACTGGTAGGCTCCAAGCCTGGCTCTGACCGTGAGTGTTGTGTGAGGCATTCTTAATCTCTGTTTATTCACAGAAGTGGGCATTCCTAACCACCTCTGCTGGTACCCATGGCCTGAGAATAGCAACTCCATAGCTTCAGGACCAGACCTGAAAGATTTATATCATTTATTTGCTTTTAGGCTGCAGAAATGTCTAATTTGTATTTGAGCACAGTTATGCCTTTTGAATTTTATCTAGTTACATTTTTATTTTTATTTTGCTATATCTGAATAGTGGAGAAAATGGCCAGTGTGTGGTTATGTGGCCTTAGAATTCTACCTTAGAAGTCCTTCTCAGTGATACTGTGCCTGCTACTCCCTCTACTTGACATACCTTTGCTTCCCCTGTTTCTCCCTGACCTAATTATTCTTTAAGACTCAATTTTGGTGCTATCTTTTCATTTTCTTTTAAATTTTTTTGGGGGGAACTATTACTGCAAACTTAAGTCACTACATTTAAAACCTAGAAATAAATCTTTTAGGTAACTTCTACATTAGGTTATGAACTCCTCCAGGGTTATGATAGTGTCTTACAGGTTTTTGTGATTCCAGCATGGGTCCAGCACCTGGCACAAAGGCATCTTTAGTAAATGTTTGTTTATTTATTATTAAAGTAAAAGAGCAATTGTGTATTTTCACTAATAGATAATATATAGATTAACATGTTCAATTTTTTTATACTTATTTCTGGAATGTTACTCTTCTTTCTTTCTCATTGTTCTCACCAATACTTCCTTAATTTAAAGATTTATCATGTCTGAAAAGCAGTATGATGAGATGAAGAAAACATGAAATTTGGAGTCAAATTGTGTGACTTTCTTAATTTTTTAAATTTCTTTGAATATCTATTTTCATGTCTGTAAAACAGGGTTAATAGGCCAAATTTTGCATGATTTGATGAGTTTTAATGGCTAAGTCACAGAGCAGGCACTGAGCCAGTATGTCTTACTCTCCCATCTCTGCCTCAACTGATGCAATGATCTTCTAACAGAAAAAAGAGTTTGTATGAGTTCAGAAGTTCCCCATGATCTTGATCTTTCTCCATAAGAGTTGGCTGCTCAGAGGATATCTTGAAATGTAGATTTTGTCTCCACATAGGCTTTTTCCTAGCAAAGTGTATAATATACTTCCAATAGAGGCTATCATCATATATTATCACCTACATATCAGGATTCTAAAAGAAAATACATACTGGAATCTTAGATTTGAAAGCTTGAATATATGAAATTTAAACACTATTTTAAATGAAGGTCAATAGAAGAATTCCTTTCATAGCATCATATCAGGATGCTGTAAGTGCAAAAAAATAAAAAATAAAAAAGGCAAATTACATGTACACAAGGAAGGGCTAAAGAACTTTTTTCAAATCCAGGAGTCAGATATCTTTTTCCCAGTTCATTCTAAATGAAAAGAAATGCCATGAAAGGTTTTATTTAATTCTTTAATCTTCTTTGAGCTATTATTTGATCTCTCTGAGTAGAAATAAGGAATGAAATTCATTTGCTTCATTCTCATTAATGTCTTGGAGGAGTAGAATGGGATGAGGTTCGTTGTTCTCATAACTTCCTTTTTCTGGGCTGGAGGCCATAAGGCACTTGGCTTCTAGAGCTCAAGCTGTTCTGTTCTTCAAATATCCCCTGACAATCGATTTATTGAGTGATTCTAATGTTGCTCCAGGGATGAGATGACAATTACAGACCCACCAGGAAGCAAAAAGGTGGCAAGAACAGCAGTTACTATACAATGCTGAGGATTCAGAGATTTGTCAGAATATGGGTGTGAGGCAAGAGCCAGAAAGAATGGTTCAAGCGTGTGTGTGTGTGTGTGTGTGTGTGTGTGTGTGTGTGTGTGTGTGTCTGTGTGTTTACAGCAGTCAGGGGATACTAACTTTAATGTTTCAATATACTTAAAATATGACGCTATTCAACAATAAGTGTAGTTTTAGAAATAGGAGAAAGAGCTAGAAGGAAGAAAATTTATTTAAAAAAGAAAGAAAACTGGAATGATGGTCTCTGGATGAGGTCCTTCTACTGCTGTTGGAAGGAAGAGCCTCTCTGTACAGATACCACACACGAATGTGAATATCAGAGTGGATGAAGACAGGACATGTTTTACTTTGAGTGTTGAGTTGAAGCCAGACTTCTGTCAAGACTAGCTGAAGACTGTTCAGTTTTTAGAACTTTCTTTTCTGTAACATGTGACTCCTTTGGAGTCTATAAGTGAAGATAATTGGGAAGAAGTCAGTGAAGAGGGAAAACCACTGTTTTTGAAGTGATTTGACTTTTTTATTGTTTCCCATGACTGATGGATAGAATATAAATTAAACAACAACTTTCAGGTAAATGACATTTTGCTACTAGTTCTATTGGGCATTTAAGAATACTGAAGGGAAGAAAATCTGGTTTTATTTTTCTCTCCAATAAATACATTAGCCAGTTCTTTTCTATGCAGCCATCAAAGAAGCAATTAAAAAATAAAACACATAAATAAGCATAGCAGATGGATATGGGATGTAACCCATTTAAAGGTGAGCAGTTTATACTTGTTTATTTCTCCACTGTGAGCCAATCACCTCATTTATGGTTAAAAAAATAAAGAGGAGCTATGACACCTGTATTGTGTTGCTCAGCAAGAAGCAATTCCCTAGATTCTTTGAATTATAACTAAAAGTAAATTAAACATACCGGGCTCCATTTTTGGAATGAAATTTCAGTGAGTGGTCTGTTTCACTCTGTATTTCATCTCCTTTTGCTTGAGTAGGTTGAGAAAATTAGAGAGGCTTTTTTTTCAAGTGGAGGACCCCTGGATATGTCATCGAGGTGAGGTAGTGAAAAGCTACACACTATTGTGTGTGTGTTTACATGGATTAATTCATTTGAGACTGGAATTTAAAATATATTCACACTTTGCTTCTTTGGTTTGGTTTTATTTTAATAAATAGTATTTTCTGAGAACTAACAAAAGTCTAATTCTATGAGAATGCTTTCTATAAAATCAGGTCCAAATCCTAGACATACTGATAGAATCTGCCAACTGCCACACATCCTTTTACATAGCTCCAGAGAATATTAAGGTATTCCACACCAAATTTTTAGGTTAAAGGCTTGTCAATAGGATTAAACTTGACCCAGAGCAAGGTGGCAAAAATATGTCATCCAGTAGTTATAAAGCAGTATAAGTGCAAACGGACTTCATCCAGTTCTGATGTAAATTATAAACAATTAAAAGTACATGAGTTACAATGCCCAGAGCTGAGAGCTGGGGACATTACTGCACACTTAAGGTAACTTTGGGAACTGGAGAAGCAATCGTTTCACAGTATGACATGAAAATAACAGACAATATTTGTTTCTGCAGAGTCAAACACAGTGTTGTGTGTGGCTTTATCATGTAGAGGATTTTTTTCAGAGAGCTGGCAGGAGCATGAGTGATGCATAATGGCAGTGGTGAATAGTTTTTGGAATAGATTAGTAGGTGACGTCACGAATAAAGGACTATTTATCACCATAATTTAGCACAAGATGCAACACAATAGCTTGATGGATGCATTTTATGGTTTTCAGCCAATCATAATAATGGACCTATTGACTAAAGTTTTATGTGTCCTTTACACATCCTTCATGTTTTAGAAAAAAACAAGGACCATGCTGGGGAAGGATGAATGATAATTCAGATAGGGCCAGCCTTTATTGAAATATGTTTTTAGCACTTCAGGCCCCTATACTTCAGCCTTTGAATCTCCACATTCAAACTACCAAAGGCGGATGGCAGAGCCCATGTTGTATTAAAGGAAGCATCTGAGGTGAAAGATAATGTTGCTCTCCCCCACCAATGAGGTCAGTCATCAGGAAGCAAAGTCATTTGGGGAGCTGAATTATTGTTACTTCTATGACATTTTTTTTCCTTAATAGGCAAAGGGGTGCTGGTCAGGGAGAGTGATACCTCTCAGATCTTTTAGAAAATTTCTTAGCTATTAGGGTCTGAAAAGATGACAAAAGAGGTCAGAAAATACTTTTTTTTAGAGAAAATTGTGAATTTGTCACGTCAGATCATAGAATTTGCTTAAAGATAGAGAAAAAAATTTGTCTTCCCTCTCCTCTCCCCCCACCAAATACCCTTAGGGATGAATTTTCTTTCACTGATTTCCATGGACTTTTTGGCTACAATAAATGATTGGGATAATTTCTTCTTATATTATTTTTAAAAATATACTCTTGAGGGTAGCTGAAGAACCACAGACTTCAACATTCTCTCTTGTCCAAAGAAGAGTACAGAGAATAGAAGGATAGGATATTATGTTTTTAATGTATAATCATTTATTTCTGAGAACCAGGAATAGCATTTTTTAACTTAAATATAGTAAACAAGCAGAAATGTTATGTAATACAATGATGACAAGTACCCTGACAGTAAGTAGTTTCCTCAATCTCAGAACATATGTACCTACCTTTTACTGATTGTCTGCAAAGTGAGGGTGATAATATCAGTACCCACATAGGAAGGTTAAAAAGATTAAGTGAGGTGATGAAACAAAAGTAATTAATATATTTTATATACCTCCAATCTTTGAGGCATTGTCCAAATTTTACCTCATTTTCTATCAACTTCTATGGTGTAATATAGGAGTGGAGAGCAGGACATATAGAATAGGGCTGCTAAGTACCAATCCTACATCATGGCCATATTCAAAACATCAAGGAAGATTTAACCTCTTTAAGCCTCAGTTTTCTCTTTTTTAAAGTGGAGTTGATGTTAGTACTTGTCTCATGTGACTACTCTTAAAATTAAACACATTAATAAATGTAAGATAGTTCACTATAATAAGTAAAAAATAGAAGGTGTCATTATGGCTAACCCTGGTCTTGGAGTCTTTTAGGAGATGTCCTATCAGTGATGAAGGGACCTGTTCAGCTCTCATTATGAATATGTATTTTTCCAAATGTGTTGAGTATAACAGATATATAACATTGTGTCAATTTAAGATCTATGTGTTGTTTTGATACATTTGTATACTGTAAAAATGATTACTACCATAGCCAACACCTCCATTATGCCACATAATTACCATTTCTTTTCTGTGATGAGAACATTTAAGGTCTACTCTTTTAAGGTCTACTCTTATATTATATACTTTCAAGTATATAATATAGTATTATTAACTATAATCACTATGCTGTACATTAGATCTCCAGAACTTATCATTGTGGCTATTTTTAACAGTGTAGATTATATATTTGCATATAATATTGTTTGTACTTTTCACTTGTGATAGTCAGATTTGTGAGTGGAATATTATCTATTTAAATAGGTCTCTGTGAAGAGAGAAATTTATCTTTGTGAATAGTAGAAGAGGAACAAATTCCCTCTTTATCTATCTATCTATTCATGCATCTAAACTTTTTGAAACTACTACTTTATGTAGGAGACTAGATGGTTCAGGAAATTTGCAGTCCTCATACTTTCATTGGCAAAGTGCTTTTAAATTAAAAATCTAAAAGCATCTTACCAATATTAGCTCACAGCTCATTAGAATTAACCTAAGATCCTTGGTTCAATTGAGCCTCATGATGCTAATTAGCAAAAGCATTTCTTATTCTTGTCATTTGGGTGCTTATATAAATGGTTATACTTTCTTTCCAAAGGATCTGTGCATTTGCATCACAACCACTCTATATTCTAAGTTTGATTTCACCAGGAACTATAAAACATCATCCTCAAGTAGGCAAAAGTTGCAAGATAGAAAGAAAAAAGAAGCATGAAATAGGTATTTAGTATGTTGAAGAAGAAAATACCAGGGTGAGAAATGAGAAATAATACATGTGGCATCATATAGATATTGTTGATTATGTTGAGTGTGAACATTTTAAAGCAAATTTGAGACTTTAACCCTAGGAGGTGTACACAACTCCTCAGGCTTAGCAGAGTGAAACTTGAGATGCAGGTTTCTGGTAATGGAAAAGCTATTGCAATGTTTGGAGAGATGAATTACATTAGAAAGGGAGGCACAATGCCAAGAGAATGTGCTAGGAAATCAGTGAAACTGGTGATGTAGAGTGTTCTGTTTAAAGTAAAAAATGAGAGAAGTAAAAATAGTATCAGTGGAGAGCATGGATGTTGTATTTCAGGTATAGATAACACAACTAGATAAGAAACGAGTTGTCTTTGGTGATGGTGCAAGTCAGGGACCTGGCTGTCATGCAGGTCTCCCTCGTCTGAGCAGAGTATGTGAAATGTTCTTGACTTACCCTACATTTCATCTCATGTCTTACTGCCAAGTTTTGTCAAGCTCACCCATTTTCATTTTGTGATAAACTAGGGGAAGATCTGTTGAACCTGGATTTTAGCATATTCGGTAATATCTGTGGTTATCTTTGTGAAAAAAAGTGGCAAAATATGGTAGAATAATAGATGACTACATTTGTAACCACTTAATCACATGACAAAGAGTGCTACTTAATGAAGCAAAATTTACATTTACCTTTAGAGAGTTAACTAGGCTTATGCTCGGTTAATAATCTTATTTTGTTCCATAGTTTTAACAATGCTTTGGCGATAAAGTAGACAGCTTTCCTGTCTGATTGGTAGATGACAGGGAAAAGGCAGGGTAACTCATTTATTTGTTTCATAATCAATAGACTTAAAAGGCTGCAACCATAGGTCAAATATAATGAAGTAAAATCCAGAATTGATAGATATATTTAAATGAGAAATAAAGTTATTCATGTAGGCTCTTCAAGTCACTCTACTTTAGTGTATAATACAAAAAGAAAAAGCTGGTAGCATGTTTTATAAGGACTCAATGATCAACTGATTCTGAAAACCGAGCTATGTCAACACTGTGATGCAACTACTGGAAAAGCTGTGTGAGCCACGGATATTTAAGCAGTACTAGTACCAGTAAGATGACAGTCTCACTGTGCCCTGTGCTGGTCAGGCCAGATGTGGACCATTTTGCTTCATTTTGGACTCATGTTTTTAAAAAGCACTGATGAACTTATATATATCAAGAATTATTGTAACTAAAGTAGGCAAAATTTAGGACAGTATTTATAAAATATGGGGTAGGAGATGAGTGTTAGAGGTTTTGTAACAATAGGCAGATCCTCCTAAAGTGGAGAGTTGCCCATCTCTTGTTAGAGATATTATACAGATGTTTTGAACCAGTTAAGGTGCTGGGCTACTAACCTCTAATGTTCTTTTAATTCCAAGAACCTAGAAATCTCATAAAATGCAGCTTTGAATGAGCCATGCAGATGAAATTTGATGTTAAAGAAATTGAGAAAATGGAAAGACCAGTTGGCATGCAAAAAACTTTGAGCCCAAACCTCTGGTTTTCTGCCAAGAGTTTCATAGTACATTTCCACAAACCCTATTTCAAAGCAGTACAAAAAGAAAAAGTCCCTCAGATGGTAATTGCTTCTGAACTTTTATTTAATTTGGAGTTTGAATGAGTTTCTTTACTGTCAAGAGGGGCTTTTAGACTGACCTAGAGATAGCCTGCATGTTCCAAATCCTCTGTTAGGCTTCAGAGATGACCCCAAATCCCCACTTTACTTGAATTTTACTGATTCTTTTATGTTTTCCAAGCCTTGTTTAGGTGAGAGAAATAAAAACATTGGCCATGAAGACAATCTAGTAGCTTAGAGAAACATATCATTTCTCTGGATGTTGCTTTTATCTGTGAGTGATCATTTTTTGGGGGTGCAAAGATCATGAACCCTTTAGGTCAAGGTTACCTTCATTAATGATATCCATTTTTCCCAAATCTAAATAATATTCTTTCACTTTTTCCTTAAAAGAAGCAATAATTCAGTATTTTTTGTGTGTGTCTAGCCTTTGATTTAGTGTTGATTTTTACATGTTTTGAAGGCCAGAGCCATCTTTGAATCTTTATCGCTTATAAAAATTTTGGCACAGTTTAGGTGCTCAATGAATGCTTGTTGAATTTAAACATTTCTTGATGATCGGAAATTAAGGAAACATGACTAATAAATATCAGAAGTGATCCTGGATTGAATCCTGGACCAGTAAAAGGGCATCAGAGGGACAACTGGTGAAATTCAAAGAAGGTCTGTCGATTAGATAATGGTTTTGAATTTTAATGTTAATTTCCTAATTTTGATAACTGAACTGTGGCTATTAACATTAATTAATACTGTAAATATCTTAACATATAGAGAATTTGAATGAAGGCTACATATAGGAGATTCTTTGTACTATTTTTATTATTGGTTTTTATGTTTAAAAAATGAAATAATAAAAATAAAAGAGAAAAATGTTTTCGATGACGTCTTTCAGTGGTTTCTAACAAAATAGAATAGAGCAAGATAAATTGGTATTTTTCTAAGGCCTGGGTATTTATGAGAAGAGGAAGCGGTCCTGGATCATGCATAAATCATAAGCATGTTCTAAGGTACTATTGGCAGGCATCACTTGGGATTAGTGATATCAGATCACAGGAAAGTGGTAGTTGGGGAGAAGGCCATTTGTCCACCTGAACTTTAAAACCCTGTCAACCAAACTGATGTGGAATGAGTTCTCTATTTAATTCTATAGAAAATAGCCTAAAAGATGACTTCAAGCTGACTAGGATTTAATTTTCAATGCTAACCTTCAATTAATTTGTAACTTTTTTGGCACTCGGTTTGCTGGAATGGCTGTAATTATGTTGTTTTCTGAACGGTGAATTCATTCAGGGCATACTCTCCAGACTGTTTATACAGCTGGAAAATAGCAATGGTAATAGATGAGGGGAAAGAAGTTAATAAGGAACTTACTTTAAAAATTCAGTTATCTGTGTGTGTATTTTTGTGTCTCATGAGCCATTATTGGGTAACTTAAGCTAAATTTTTCATGGTCTCCATCTTAAATGATCTAGTAATAAAATTGCTAGATGTTTTAAAATTTTAAATGCTGTTTTGAATTTGAATGCATACTTGACATCACAAAGGCAGCAGCTTAATGCTTTTTTAATATTCAGTTCACCATTTGCTAAAGAAAGCCATGTTGGATTTCCATTAAGGAAACCAAGCCTGTCATCTACAAATTTCTCCTTAACCAGAGCTGCTCTTAGGGTTTCTGGAATTCTATGATCAATTCAAACCCAGGAAGGATGTATTGCTGCTGTATTAGTTTTAGCTGACAAGTCATAAAAATTGCCTATTAGATGGATGAGGTAAGGTGCAGAGGATATTTTGGGTTTTACAACACCTTCTAACTTTCCGTTAGTCAAAAGAATACTCTTTAACAGTAAAGATTTCTTTTTGATCATAAATGCCCATGGTATGGTTTCAAACCTCATCTTTAATAAGCTGTTAACTTTAAGAGTCTCACTTGAAGTGAGGTTGATTCTTTCACTTTCAATAAAACACAGACTGCAGGACCTTAGACTCTGTGCTACTGATTCAGAAAGTCTGGGTTGAGGCTGAGAATTTATTCTGAGTTCCCTGGTAATGCCAATGCTGCTGGTCCAGGAACCACACTTTGAGAACCATTGCTTGAAGACAGAGGTCAGCAAACTCTGGCCTATTGCACTTGGCTACCCTGTCTATTTTTGTAAATAAGAATTTTAATAGAACACAGTTATGCTCATGATTTACATATTGTCTGTGGCTGCTTTCTCACTACAACAGTAGAGTTGAGGAGTTCCAACAGAGACATTATGGTCTGTAAAGCCTAAATAAAATATTTACTACCTAGCCCTTTCCAAAAATGTTAGCTGATTCCTGCCCTGAGGTGGTCCTTCTAATTCTGTTATCAACTGTGGCCAAGGTGTGAGGTGCGGAGGTGGTCAGCTGTGGGCAAAAGGACAGCCCCTCATTCCCTTTTCATACCCCACCCCCACCCTGCCTCTGTTCCTTCTTCTTTGCAGAGTGGCTCTTAGAGATGCCTCTGCTATTAGTCATTTACATCATAGTTACTTTATCCTTTTCTGAGGGTGAGTGCTTCTTACTAATTTTCTCTTGTCATAGGATTAAAAAACCTCTATAAAATACATTTGCTGTACCACAAGCAAAAGAAGAGTTAATTTTGTTACAAGGACAGGGAGCTCTGGGCACTCTCCTGTCTCAGTGTAGGGCAGGTCCCTTGCATGGACATCTTCTTCTGCTAAAAGCCATTTAGACAAGAAAAGAGAACTTTTCTTGATTTGTAGCAGCAGTTTCTTACTGTGGCCTTCTATGCTGGGCCTGTGGCCTTTGCCCTAGTGCATAAAATCTGGTTTTGATATTGCTATGGGTTTAAAGGAGAAAGGTCAACTTCACAGATGTCTAAATATTAGTTCTTAACCAAACCTAGGCCCCTGAGGAAAATTTCATTTCCTGAGGTGGACAACTGGACTACAGGATTTCTTGATGTTCAACATTTCTTTACATTTTATGCCTTTAATAGTCTATCCATCCAAATGATTTTTATTGTACTTATGTTTTATTTCTTGTGCTCTGACTTTGTTCATGGGTCTCTTTTGCCTAGTAAGTGTGTCCTTTTACTATTCACATGGTTATTTTTTCTGCATCCTCTGTTCAAGGGCTGCCTCCTCTAAGATGCCTTCTCTGCTTCCCTCAGGAATATACAGTGGACCCTTCTTTTTCCCCCATGATTCTGTGGTAACTCAGAATCATTCAACTTCTCCTTTATTTTGTAATCACTCATTTGTTTCTATAAGCTCACTCATAGCTGGGTCATTATTTAATTCTATGTCTTATTCCTAGCACAATGCTGAAATGTGGCTGATATTCAAAGTGGCTTGTAAAATGAATAAATAATTCAGAGATACACTCTCTCACCTGGGGAAAGCCTCCTTCACGTCATCCATGCACCCAGAGTAGTATGTGACTTGATCATAGTTGCATCGATGAGGAGGAGCTTTGTAGAATCGGAGGCACTATGCAAATCTATGGCTTTAATACACACACACACGTGGTGTCACGGTGCCTTTTAACCTTCTCTTGTCCTGGGATTCACCTGGAACTCAGGAATTCACTCTTCTGTTTCAAGGTGGAGAAACAAAGACAAAAACTCATTCAACATTTTTTCTTTAGTTTTGAAGAGGAAAGAGGGGGAATGATTCATGTTTTTATTCTGTGCTTCTCAGAATTGTGAGTAAGTGTGTCTGGAGAGACGGTAGCTCACAGGGTCCTATATTTTAAACATCTGTTTTTAAACAGTAGCTTTCTCCTTAGAAACACTCATTGCTTTGACATTTTCACATTTGCTACAATGGAAGGTCAATAACTGTGCAATGTTAGAAAGTACATCCCCTCTGTGCTTGGTTCCTCTGGGGAAAGGCAATTCATACATCTTTTAGAGCTTGGACCATTGCGTTATCCAGGTGGAAGAGTGACTTTGAGGGCCAGTGAGCATGGAATTTTCTCACTTCATCCCAATTATGGAAACACCTGCACTAAATAGCACTCTGAAAATTATAGCGCTTGCTGCTGCATAGACATGTGGACACATGTCCCTGAATGAGCAGTATGTGCCCTAGCAAAAAAAAAAAAACAGGTTAGTCCTGCTTCACTTATAACTTTAGGATCACCTGTATCTTAGTCTCATTTAAAAATCCTAATATTCCCTTTAGTCACTATGCTTTCTCCATAGTCATTTATTCATTTATTCATGAAACAATAATTTATTATATTCTGACCAGCTACCAGTGGCTGAACTAAGTGCTAGGGATAAAGCCCTAGTCTTCATAGATGAGGTTTATGGTCTAAAAGGAAAGAGATTGTGTCTTTAAGCAGGAAATAATTTAAATAAAAGTGGAGGGAAATAGAACAAAATGGGAGAACCTGTTTATTGTAGCTAGGACTGATAAGGAAGGCTACCTTGCCATGAGAGTTGGTATTTGAACTTCAACTTAAAGAATGAGCTCATCCAATGCAGAAGAGAAGGAAAAGAGAACATTTGATGGAAAGGACAGAGTGTGCAGTCAAAAAACAGATAGTGTGCGTAAGGAACAATGAGTTGTTCAACGTGGCTAAGGTTTTTGGAAGTGGAGTGGGAAGTACAAGAGACAGGAAAACTGGACTTTAAGTGCTAATGAGTTTGGCTGTTGCTCTTTAAACAAGGGAAAGACATCGAGGAATTTCGAGCTATTTCATCATAAGAAATATGAGTCTTTTGTGTAGGTCTAGTGCACCCAAATATCTTGGAATTCTTCTAAGCAGTAGATGAGTCCTGTCAACACCAGGACTTGGTCTTTCAATCCTTCCTGTTATTACTGAATTTCTCCAGATGAGTTTTAGAGTGCTCAAACTCTGACTTTATTCCAAGATTGGCATTCTTACAATGAGTTCTGCTTTTCCACTCTAGGGCCATACACTCTAATGCTCTTGTACCTTACCTGTTCATTTAAAGTACATTTTGGTGTGAAACAAAATCAGAGTGTTACTTTTTGGGGTAGAGATTAATGGTCCTCTCTGCATTCAGTCATCTTCTTCTTCTTGGGCACTGTTTGATGCACAAATTAGTTCTAGCCAGTGAGTTATGAAGATAAGTCATTAAGTGTAATTTCTGATTAAAGGACTTTAAACCGGTATACGTTTTCATTCTTTTTTTTTTAAATTCATTTATCTAACAAATATTTCTTGTGTCTGATTCTATTCTAATTTCTGGAGATATCACAATGAACAATATATATGTAATGTCTGCAGAAAATTAGTAAATTTCTTAATCTATTACAGTCAGAATACATAGAGCCGTAGTTACTTCTTTCTCTAACTCTGTGGGCTAAAGTTGTTCTGAGCCAAGTAGGTTGAATGACCTTTGCCCCCTTTCACCTCTCATTTGAGGCATGCAGAGAGAATGAATTAGGTCATTCACAAAAAACAGTTATAGCTTCAAGAAGAGAAGTGCTATTTAAATCCAAATCATTAGCACCAATAAATCTAATAGATATATACATACCTAGTGCATTTGAATAACTCTAAAATAAATATGCGTGGTGATTAAGAGATACCATAATTGGAACTCTGTAGGTGGAAGTAGGATAAGGGAGAGAGAAAATCACTTTTCTTCTAGTCTTCATTAACCACCCAGATTTGGGTTGTGTTACTTAGAAGTGAAATTGTGAGAGCATCTCTGATTACAAAGGGCAGGCAAATGTGATTAGTTTCTAAGAGACATTTTTACAAGGTGTACGTGTATGTCCTTTGAGTCTATTTCTCATTGTTATTATTAAAATTTTTGTTAAATTGCCAAAATCTCATAGCAGTCAAGTATCTTTATATGAGAATAATGTTAAATGCAGAGCTTGGGTGCAGTCAGGTAATCATTGAAACATGAATGCTGGTCATGGATTAGCATCCACTCTTTCTCAAATTTCACAGTTTGTAGGCTATGATGTTTCATTCATATTGTGTGATACATAAAGACTCAATACTTACAGATTTTCTGTTTTTAGTGCCAGACTCTTTCTTTCCCCAATCAGAGCTATCTTTATGACATTCACATATTTTAAATAAAAGAAAACATAAATACATGCAAAACTATCATTGGCTTTTAAGGTATTATATAAGTGATTAAATTTTATCATGAGGAGACAACCAGCTAATGGTTTTAGTGGAACACATAAAACACCATAAAATACAAAAGCTAAATTTTGTCACATAATGGGAATCAGTTAGAGAAACCAACAGTTTCCTTTTCCCCCTGAATAAATTCTAAACAGTCCTTAGAAAATGAATTACCAGACTGCAAATCAACATGGAATATTTTATAGTCATAAAACTAAGCTACTTTCAGACTACTTAGTTCAAGGGAAAAAAAAATAAAAGGGAGAGCAACTTGTCAACCCTGTTGTTGTAGTGTCATTGCCAATGGCATTGATGCTGGGCTCTGCCTCCGTTTTAACAGTTTGACCTTGTTTAGAACAACCTGAGTTCAATCGACAGGCCTCCCTTACAATCCCCCACCCATAATAGAAGGCTCAGCCCCTCCGAGAGCACATTCAGCTAGATCTTTGCCAATTGAAGTAATTACGTGATGAAACTGTTTAACTTTGACTAAAATACTCTCACCAGGTTCTTGCAAATGGTGTGTCTTATATCTTGTTGAAGCAATTTTATATCATGCCTTTAAAGTACAGTAATGGCCTCTTGCATTGACAGAATCCTCGTAAAAGGAGAAGACCAAGACCTAGCTCATGAAGTGGTATTGATTTTCTGAGTTCCTGCTCGAGTTGCCAAAGATACAACACTGTTGTTAGGGAGAGGAGATGCTTTGGCCTTCAATATCACAGGAGGGTTCCTCAGTAAGCACAGGCATCAGGAGGCCCCAGTGATAAATAATGTATTTGGGTGGTAACTGCCTGTATTACTTTGTTAATTTTAAAGTGACTCAGCACTTGTTCATCCAAATGTTTCTCGATGTCACTAGTGGCTGTAACGGACTGTTCTGTGTATAAATAGCAACCACACTCCAAAGAGAGTGCCTCTTGAGGGTTAATTTACATGAATGATTTACTTTAGGCAGATTTTTCTAAATTTTAATCACTAAGGACAATGAACAGATTCAACTTCTCGCTAGAGTGATGGCTTCAATTTGTTGCTTAAGGAGAGCTTAAATGTGTCTGCAGATCCGTAACTATATCTAATACAGGTTAAGTTAGTTTTCAGTCACTTCTAGTAAGTCTGGGTGAAGAAGATTTATAACCTTGAGCATAGCTCTATGTATGTCATTACAGACAGCAAGTGAAGGAAACCAAGCATCTTGATCAGATACTTGCAAAATATGCATTTCCACCGACCTACATAAATGCATACAACTTAATCTTTGCTTTTTTCAATCTTACATTGATAAACTGCACAATATCTAATGCTGAATAAAAGTAGGAAAATGGATCTTTGATGGTTTGCAAGGAAAATTGAAAGCTATGTTTTTAATCTGTTGAGAATATGAAAGCTGTACTCAAAAACTTTTTGTTTTGGTAGTGACTGTGAGGGGGTGCTGTAGAGATGTGAGTAATAGGAGTATTGGTATATTGGCCTTACTCTTGACTGGAACACTTATTTGGAGGAAGCTAAAGATATGGGTGGGAGGTTTGAAATAGTGGAACCAGAGCTAAGTCTCTGGCAGAAAATCATGCAGTATGTAGCCCTGACTCCAGTCCCCACAGGGCCCATGTGAGTACCCTGTTAGAGAGAGCGAGTAGCACACATGGTCAGTCCTCACTCTGAAGACAGAGAAGGCCAATTAGAAAGCAGGACCACCAACTGTAACCCCCCCCCCAGTCAACTAAGGAGAAAGTGACCCATTAGCTTCTCTTACCTTCCCTGTTCTAACAAATAGAAGGAGCTGGAAAGTTGCCCATGAACAGGTGTACATGTTACGCACTGCTTAATTTTCAGGAATATCACTAAAATAACAGGGCTCTTTATTGGAATCCCTTTGTGTGGTGAAGAGGGTTCTGTCAGCCTTGTAGTACCTGTGAGCAGAATCATGCAGTGCTCAGCCAGGATGGCAGTGTGCAGTGGCCCTGGAGAAGAGGAGCTATGTAATGGGAAGATGTTCCTACTTCAGTTTCTCCATCCTTACTTCAAGCTATTAGATGCCACAGATGGCTCTAGTCTGGGCTGAAAAACAAAGAAACTCGAATCATGTTTGAGATTAATGACTTAAATTAAATAGGAGTGAGTCTTAAATGAGACAATTCTAACTACCAAGAGAGATTGGAGACTATGAAACACCAAGATATTAAGAAAACCATTTATCGAGGGGAAGGGGCGTTTAGCATGGTTGAGTTAGGGGGCAGCTCTAAAAAAATATTAAATTGTTTTATGTTTGCATCACAAAGAGTTGCAACTTTTCAAAAAACTCGGTACATATAAAATGAAAAGATTGCTGCTCTCCTTCCCTCAGTCTCAAAATATTTTCTTTAGGCCAAAATACATATTGATTTTCTTATGAGTCTAAGAAAGGTTACTTGCCTGGAAATCAGCTTTGCTCGACTTTGTGCTCCACTTCCAGTAACAAGGTGTCTCTGAGTTCTGTGTCTGCTTGGTGCCCACATTCCAGAGACTGGCTGTCACCTTCTCCGGTGCCTAATACAGTCTTGTTATTATTATTTTTTACAACAATCATCCTAGTTTGCTCTAAAAAGTTGCCTGAATCTCTAGTCCTTCCCTGAGTTTTATTTAATCTGATGCCAACAACTTAAGGGCTTGCTGAGATTCATGTGGAAAGCCCCTCAAGCTACTTAATTTAGGAGACGTGCAGGTGCAGGACTATTGAGGGCATTATTGCTGCCTAGTCAGCAGCCTCCTAAAACACTGGGTACTTTATTTCAGGTGGAAGGAAGCATCTTTGACAATTCCAACACTGCCCAACTTTTACCATTTGGTTGCCAAGGAATGCTGTCATTTGTGGGTGCAATCATGTTCTAAATGTTCTGTCATCTTCGATGGATGATCTAAGGATCCATTAGCTTGAGGCAAATGTGGAGGTGATGCCCTCTGAAACCTGATGGAGGTCAGTTAAGGACAAATGAAAGATAACACGAATTCACACTGTGGGTAATAAAATGAGGGACCTCATTATCCTAAAAGGTAATACTGGCAGGAAATATAAATGGATTTTAAAAGGGTTTGGACAAATTTATGAATGACAGATTCATGAATGGTTCTGAATAAATGTGGGATGCAGTCAACCTTTAAGGTGGATATCAGAGACGATGGTCACGCCTTCTTGGGCCCTGCTCCATAGAATTTCTTTGAGCAATAGGATACATAACTAAAGGGAACATAGGTGTGAGTGATCAGTTTAATTCCAGCTCAGAAACATTTAGGTAGAATAGTGTAGAGGGAAAAGTATTGGCTTTGGAGCCATACCTCTTTCAATATATGTGGCTTTGGGAAAAGTCAAGTGAAGAAAAGGAAGAATAATGTGTAATATGTACCTTGCACAACTTTAAGGACCAGAGAGACATGTAAAATGTATTTCACATCTAAAAAAAATGGTATGCACCCCAAAATTATAATTAGCATTATTACAAATAAATCAATGGACATTAGAATGCCACTCTTTGTTACTTTCCAAGCACAGTCACTTGTGCAGGGCAGGTGGTTTCATTATATTACTGGATAGTCCTTATATAAAACCACATAATTTGGTGAGCCGACATTGCTCCAGTATCTGGGACAAAGCGATATGTTTGCATGGGTTGATTCTAATAGCAGCCTCACGTATTGCGATCCCTTGATGTAATTTCCAGGGACTGTGGGATGTTTTAGGTGCCTGTACCTTAACTTCCTATGTCTCCCACATTTTTTCTTCTTGCTGAATTTTTAAATAGAGGACAAGACTTCCTCTAGTTCTGAAAACTTTTCAAACCCTATTTGAGGAAAGACATGCACATTTAACAAGAATACTTTGACTGCTACTACTTGAGAAGTATACCAAAACCAAAAAACACAAAACAAACCCCAAAACTTTGTATTGCTAAGGATGGTGAGATTTGAGGGTAAATGACAATTTTGCAAAAAAGTTAAGAGAGACTAACTTAAAAAAAAATATGAGTTTTATCATGGCAATCAATAAAAGATAGGGGCAGGGGTCTTCCACCTGGCTATCTAAGGAAAGAAATGGCTGATGAGAAGTTTCCTAGGACAAGAATGGCCAAGAGACTTTAAGATAAATTTTATTTGTTTTTCAATTTTAGGTTGTTTCTATTTTGTACTATGTAATGGTCTCTTCTAATTTCACTCAGACTATAAATTAAAGCTAGTCAATATAATAGCTTTGAGTTGGCAGTGCTTAGTCTAAGTGAAGAGCGCAGAGATGATGCACAGAAATAAAGTGACCAAGGAGAGAGGAGCAGTCTGAGAAGGCAGGACTTTAAGTGGGAAGAAAGTGGGAGTGACCAGGAAGGTAAGACACCCTGCCCTTCCTGGAAGCTCTCAAAGGTACTGAGGATGGTACCACATTTTCCATGTGTGAGACTTGTCCTAAGCCTGATCAGATTATATGTCTGTTATCAATAGAACTCTATTTAAATGAATGTGACTTTTGTCACTGTCAATTGTGGAGACACAAACTAAAGCAAAGAACATGAGTCAAATTAATACTTCATTATATGTGCACAGTGCTGGAAAGTTACAAAACACTTTCATCCCTATTATTCATTTCACTTTTTCTAATTGTTTTGTGGAATAGGTAGCAAATTAAAGAAATTATATTTTTCTCCAAATTTAGGTACCTAGAAATTCCATCTTCCAAGAGCTTATACTTTACTCTGTGAAAATAATGTCTTGGATATTTGTTAAGGGTTAAATACTTGACTCATAGTTGGTCAGAAAACCCACATGAAATGGAATGTTGGTTTTGTTACAATTTATGAACCTGGTATTCAACATTAATATAGAAAATGTAGAGGGGACATTTGCTGAGCCGAATGCACAGGTCTCTGGTATCTTGGACACACAGAACAATATGTAAAGTAATAGCAAAAATAAACAGCTTAGGAAAAGCAAAGCAAGGTATCTTTGTAATTCCTAAAAAGGATTTATAACTTATATAAGCATGAATCATAAACCCATTGGCAAACAGATTCAAGCTCTTTCAGGAAGATATTTCATTAGTATGTGGGAACTAAAAACTCAGGATAAGAGAGAGGGTCAACAGCAAAAAAGAGGATTCATGTTACTTAGAACACATAATGCCATGGTGACATTTTAGTTATAGACATTTGATTTTAATTTCCTCAGCACCTGTGCTCACTTTGAGGGGACAATGCATGCCAATTCTTCTCTCAGAATTTTGGGGGTTATATATGCTTACGGAAGGCCTTCTCTATAAAATATTGGACAAGTTCCTCTGTTAAATTTCTGCTTAGACTCACTAGAAAGACTCAAATGATATCAATCAAGAAGGAAGTGAAGTGGGAAGTAAAGGCATGTAATCCAAACTTGCTACATACTAGCTGAGTAGTCTTAAACAAGTTGCTTATGTTCATGCATTCATTTATACAATTAATCAGTAGAGATTTATCAATCCCCTATCACATTTAAAACACTTATTTGCCACAGTGATCAATATGAACATGAGAAAACAAAACTACTTGCCCTCGAATTTAAATAGGAACTCAAAACGGGAAAAAAGAGACTAGAACAGCATCTGTCATCCAGTAGGTCCTCCAATAAATACACCTAATGAGTAAAAGAAAACAAAAAATAAGTGCAAGTAAAAATAAGAAAGAAGTGCATACATATATACATCTTTAATGATGGTGCATATCTATTTAGACTGTTTTGACTATGTACATAGAAATATGGGCTTATACTATACATACTATTATGCAATCTGATTTTTTTCTCCTAGTAATATACATACTGAACATTATTTAATACTTTCTCATAAATTAAACATTTTAGTTTTTTTCCAGAAGTTTCCTATAGGAAAGAGAATCTTGGAACTGTGATTAATATCTCTTTTTTTTCCGGCCTCTATAGAAATTTGTTTCATGGGTCACTTTTCAGACATCTATCTATGCACTTTTTATTTAATCTTATAGATGTTTTATTTTTGTTTATTTTATATAAACAGTATATATATATAAATATATATGTGTGTGGTGTATGTCATATTATGTGTGATACATATTATATATATACATACAATGTGCTTTTCAACATTATGTCATTGGCAGTCCTCAGGTTAGTAGCACCTGGATATTATTAATTGCATACTATGTTTCAGTGTGGATATACAAGTTGATTTACTCATTCTCTCCTGATGGTCATTCAGATTATATCCACTTTTTTTTTTTACCAGTTTAAAATAATTGTCCAAAAAAAAAGTGCATGTACTTTATGTATCCTTGTGGACTGATATTTCTATAGGATAGAGTCCCAGAAGAACAATTGCAAAGATAAGGCATCTGTCTATTTTTAATAAATATTGACAGCATGTTTTCCCCCAAAGCCTAGCAGTTCATAATTCACCAGCAATGCATAAGAGGGCACTTTCTCCTGCACCTACAGCAGCACCATGCACTGACCGAGCGTGAACTTTCCGGGCACTCTCTTGTCCTCTCAATTATGTGCAGATGCCTCAGCCTGGCATTCAAGACCCTCTGTAATATGAATTCAATTGAACATTTGAGTATTATTCTTTATTACTGTTCTATTCTAGAGAAACTCTTCATTTTAGCCCAGGTGGATGCATTGCTTCTGAAACCAAATTTGTCTTTTCTTATCCCTTAACCTCTGCTCAAGGCTATTCTATCTCTATTTGGAGTTTTCTTCCATTCCACCACCTTTCTTTCTGATAAATTTTTTACTTTTCTTTAAGTTCAGCATCCTCCCTCAATCTTTCTGAGACTCTCAACTGTGTTTTTCTCCACTCCTGAGCAGCCATCATGTTTTATTCATATCTGTCTTGTGGTATTTCTATGTAATACATTGTATCATATACAGTTCTTTAGGTACTTGCTTGTTTCCCATTCTAAATGGTAATATTTTCAAGACAGAGGATATGTCTCTTCATTAATACTTTTATGTTAATACTTAAATTTTTATCCAATTGAATTAAGATCAATAAAAGAGATACCACAATGTACTTAGGTAATGTAGGGAACAAGGCAGAGGACTGGTATTTAAAAATAATGAGCATATTTCACATCTGAGTTACTGGGAGTGTGAGAATTCTCTAAAAAGCAGAAACAAGAAGAGAACACAGTTTGGAGGTGAAGACAATGTCCTTGGACAGGACCTATTTCAGGCACCATTAGGATATCTGAGTGGCGGTGTAGAACAGGGAGGTGGCTGCATGCAATTCTGATTTTAGAGAAGGCCAGAACTGAGAACACAGGTATAGACTTTCCTTAATTTACTTCATATGCTTTTATTTTGAGGCTGGAACGAGGTTATACATGGGTAAAAATAGGATAAGTGACTGTTTTCAATGTGGGAACACTATACAAAGTAGAACTGACTGTTAAGAAACAGGCCAAAAGGTTTCAATCTAACATTCTTTGTTATAAGGGTCACAGATTTTGTAAGCCTTATTTTCTCATGTGAGGCAAGTTGGTGTTTATCATACTTCTGGTCTGGTTTCTGTGTGTGTGTGTGTGTGTGTGTGTACGTGTGTGTACGTGTGTGTGTGCGCGCACATGTGCCTGCGCACGTGTATGTGCATAAATATTATTCTCAATTCTCTCCTGTGCTAGTTGATACTCATCAGCTGACACATCACTACATAGTCACTCTAATTATTAAAATATTGAAATCCTTCTCTATTAGATGTGAGATAATTTTGCCCCATATTCCATACATGCCCTTTTGTTATCACCCTGGAAGCCTTAACTCTCTTATTAGAACCACTTTCTCCCCTCTACCAGCCCCTTCTCTCCCCACCTTTAGACTCTCCCAAGGTCTGGTAACTAGTGTTAACATCTAATAAGGTAGGGCCCTTCAGGACCCTGTTGTAGCTCTGGGGCTGGTAAGGTCTATATATAGCAAGATTATTACAGATACTTTTCCATAGCACCTTTCAATCCACAGAAAACAACTGAACATGAAACTTCTTTATTCATAAAGGATCATTTAGCCTTGACAGATTATTAGTACAATAAACCAGGGCTGCAAGAGCCAAGGATTTTGGAGCATAAGAGATTCATTGGGCATACTGTGAAGAAAATTTATCTCAGAGAGGACAGATATGCAAGCCCTGCTTGTTTCATGTTTGCGTTTAAAAGTGCTAAGGACAAGTTAATGATAGATCATATGACAATGCAATTCTATTCGTGAATTTAAATATGATTTGTTTTAATATAGTCTTTACCAAGGAAAGCACTAAGGGAGGCTCTGTGCCACTGCCATTGCTGGTTTTATTTAACCCATTTATTCTTTCTAATAAAAAATCCAAAGAAATAAAAACCTATTGATCTTTATTTATTGACTTCCTTGTGAGTATAGTTAAAGTTGACATAGATCAATCACAATAAAGTTAAATGGATGATACAGTGTAACATGACCTGGGTTTGCAAGTGGAGTTTAATTATGAGAATGTTAACATTTTCCTGTATGCAGATGGGGTAGGGATGGAGATTTTCCAACTACTTAGGCACATCAGTAATGGGGATGGCAGAATTCTTACCATCTCCACCAATTCTTCATGCGAAGTTTTCAGCCCCTTTTGGGGAGCAGAGAAAATAAAAGGATAGAGAAGTCACACAGCTATTTCTCTAATTTGTCATTAAATCTGTGTCAGTGGGCTTCTCTTTGGAGATCCTGTGTGAAGTAGGATCCACAATCGTTAAGAGTGAGGAAAGTGAGATTTACCAGAGGTGGTGAAGCAGCCTGGAAAAAGCAGAATATTAACCTTGAGCTCTATTGCATGCATGCATCTGCCACATCACGAGAGTCATTTCTTCCTCTGCTTGATACTCTCGTCACTTTCTTATGTTTCTAACCCAACAAGATTAAAAAAATCCTCTAAAAAGAGAATGGAAGAATTCTCATTTCTTCTTTTGGAGTTGACTCAGAACCTAGCTGCTTAGATAGCAAAGTCATCTGCCAATAACAGTCATCTCTGTCTCCTGTGCAAATGAAGATGGTATTAGTGTTTCTGATTAGCAGTGCATATGCTGTGCCTTATATTTATAACAATGGGAAATGTCTTTGCCTTGAGTCACCCACACATTCTCACTCAGTTCACCATTGTGGCCAATTTCAAATTTCAGCTGAAATTAAACAAGCAATAAAGAGCAATAGCTATAGATCAACTAAGGGGTCTTTGTAGGGACCAAAGCATAAAAACCTTTGCCTCATTAGGCTAGTATTCTAAAGTGGACTCACCAAGCACCTTGATCTTATGGATGCCTGTTCCAGTGACTGCAGTCCTTATGGCTACTAATATTAGTTGTGTGTCCAAGTAAATTGGAATTGATATATTTATAGCCTCATAGGGGAGAATTATGAATCCTTTGTTGTTGGTGCATAAAATACTACAACATATGTCTTTTCTATTTGATCTTAATCCAAAGGATCCTAAGTTTTAAAGTCAATAACATTAACAGAATTTGAAAGAAGTGTATAGTCCTGCTTTATATAGTATTTATATGAGATTTAAAACCACAAAATATTTTTGCTTATACCTGAAAACATGCTTTCTATCTTGTATATGGGTTTTACTCTACCCCCATCTTCTCCACAAAGCCAGAGCTGAGAGAAGCTGCCTGTGCTCTTATATAAAGGTGAAAGAAATAGGGCTGCTTCTAAGGGAATGAATGTTTCTTTAATTTTTCTTTCTTTTTCAATTGGTTGCCATTAATTTTAAACTTTCCTGGCATTTTTTCTGGCCATAAGAAAAGAGAAGCGAGGGGCCTTTGGAGGGGAATTTTGGTCCTTTCTGCAAAGTGTTCTCAACTGGTTGACCATTTTGAAACGCAGCCTGCGTACAAAAAAGATCACCACTACCTTTTGCATTCAAAGACAATTGACAGCTTGTCCAAATGCAGGAAATAAGGGTCCTAGCAATTTCCATAAAGGGCAGAGTTAATGGGATTCTAGCCACTCTTAATGCTCATGAAAATACTAAGTTTTGTGCAAAAATCAGTTTAAAGTGCATACCTATTTCACCAGGAAAAGAGAGCCCTAAGCTTTTTGGGGAGCCTAGAAATCTAAGACGGCTAACTCGTTTTTTGTAGATGGTGACATCAAGTTTTTCATTGTCATTCACTTAAAAGGTTTATTGTGAAGTTCACAGCATTTCTCCTGGGTGAGGAGTGAGAATGAGGAGAATGTTCAGAGGAAGAAAATTGTTTCTTAGGAAATACCATGTTGTAAATAAATTATTTTGGAAAGGCGATTTAATTTATTTATTTCGATGAAAAACAACTCTAGTTTCAATACTTAGAGATTTTGGAGAATTCCTGCTTTATATACAAATAAAAGGACCTCATGGTACTTTTTGTTTGTTACTTTGTTACTTGTGTTTAGATTCCTTCCTGAATGAGTATACAAGAGCCAGTATTTGTTGTGCACTTATCAAATGTTGATGAATTGTGTATTGATTCAGATTATATTCAGTTGCTAGTAACAGAAAAAAAAAAATGTCAGTGGCTTAGGGTAAAAATACATGCTTATTTCTCTCTGACAACATTCTAGAGCAATGATATCAAGGGCTGCATGGAAGCTCTGTGCCCCACCCTTCTGGTAATCCCAGCTCCCCACTCCATCACTCCTAGACAAGAGTTCTCAAGCTTATGCTTTCCTGTGGCATTGGTAACACAGACTATAAGACAAGAATGGGTAAAGAAGATGACAAAGGAGAGACATTTCTCCCTCCTTCCCACCTCTCAATGCTCAATGCTTAAGATGGCAGAAGGACATTTTCACTTTCATTCCAGTGACTGGAACTTAATCAGTTGGCCATCAATTATTGCTGAGATACTTTAAAGTGTAATCTTAATTCTGTAGAGTCCTGGCTGAATGTTCCATTACTATGGAAAAAATGAAAGAACAGACATTTGGATATAAGTAGTATTCTTTTTCACAAGCCATTTCCCTTATTGAGGTATACAAACATGGTTGAGGAAATGTAGGGAAGTTGCACCCCTTGTTTCTTCAAGGGATACTTTGAAAATCACGGTGGAACTCCCAAGCATACATGTAATTAGCTACATGAAATAGAAATTCACAGCCATTCTATCTATTCTGTGACACTATAAAATTGCTAAATGTCATCAAGAGGGAAAATATTAAACCAAAGAAAGCTGAAAGCACTTTGGTATAATTTAATCAATGCATTTTTTGCTTACTAGATTTATGTTCTCTATCCCTCCTCTCAATGTGTGTATTTATATCAGGATTTGCCATGATTATGTGGCTTTGGGTACAAAGGTTGAATTGTCTCTCAGTAGTTCCACCTATTGGCCATGGTAATTTGCAGTTTATTTATAGTACCTGTGATTATTCAAAAAGAATATAGATATTAATTTTTATTCATTTCTCTCTTGAGCCTATGTTTTTCTTTCTCTCAGTATTTATCCACACCTTTTGATCTAGTCTATTCCATAACTAATTAAGAAATCCTTGTTCAATTTTGGGTTAAAAGGGAAAGCTCATCAGTGGCGTCCCATGATCAGAAGAAACAGCCAAAACAGCAGTAGGTAATCAGGACCATGGACAGCAACACGGGCGCCTCATTTCTGATCCCACATTCTCAGCAGAGTTTTGTTTATGTCTACAAATGTTGCACTAACTGTGAAGCAGCAGAAATTCAAGCAAGAGAGTCTGTAAGTGGGGAAAAAAGTTAGGGGTGGCCTATATAGCTCCCACTCCTCCTTCCCCACATATATGCTTCGCCAACCAGAATAGTTTTCTTTGTAACTTGCTCAAGAATTAATTTCTAACATCTACCTCTACTACCATGGAAAGTATAGACCATGGAAAGTATAATAAACTTAATGTGATATCGCATAATTTTTTTCAGACAAATTCTTCAGCCTCTTAATGGTTTTACCTTTGTTTTCAATTCAAATGGATGAAGTAAGCATAATTCAAATTATTTGACAGGTTGTCATGATTAAGAGAAATGCCTAGACTCCTGAGTCACTAGATCCTACTCCTTGTTGCTCACCTAAAATGCAACTTGTCTTAATGATTTGGATTCATTTGTTTTTCACACTTATTCTTTATATAGTGACAGCAGAGTTCAAATCCTTCATTTTGAATATAATTAATCTAAAGCCCAGAAAAATCATGCAATAAGTTCAAAGCCACATGAAAGGTTAGTGGCAGAACTGGGCAGGAGTTTTTGATTTTCTGACTTCAGACCTACCACCACTCTGATCTATTTTAGCACATCACTTCTTTGGGACATGAACATTAGTCAGCTAGAAGGTGAAAATAAAACACATAGTTTATGGTCAACATGAAAAATATCTAGCTTAACTACCTCTCAGACAGACTTTTCAAACACATCTATTATTTCTTACCCTACCATTATACACATATTCCTCTGAAAGTAGAATTCTTGAGCATCATATGCTGTCTAATCTGAAACAGCCACCTACTCCATCTGTTAAAGACACCTGAAATGAGAGCTCCCAGTTCTGTAAAACCCACTTTGTAAGAGCAGCCTTTCTGGGCTCTCTCACTGGGTGCTTGCCTTGGCTAAGAGTATCTGTAGCAATGTATAACTGTGTGTGCTCACATCTACTCTAAAACTGACCCAATAGAGATTTCTTGTAAATTTCCAATTTGGAAAATTCTCAGATGAAAAACTGACAGGACACTAGGGTAGACATAATCCAGAAACAAAATTCAAGATCATATAAAACAGAGCACAGTCACTTCTCTCTCTCTCTCTCTCTCTCTCTCTCTCTCTCTCTCTCTCTCCCCCTCCTCCCTCCCTCCCTCCCTCTCTTAATTCAATGCAATGTCCTGGGTGTACAGCTTGTTTTATTTTTTGACTCTGTCTTATTTGACTCTCATTTCTGTTGTTTTTCTCCTCTCTCACTGAGGGCCATATCTGACTACATCCACCAGACTTTATAAGAATGCTGAGTTGTCATGTAGGAGTTTTACCTCACACTGGGGAGATATTAGTTGATAAGATCCACCTTGTTCAGATTTATTGCTTTAGCATATTTTATGTTAAAAATATTTTTTCTAGCATCTGCTAAGATTAGCACTCTAGTGGCATAATAAATTTACTCACCCTGTTTCTGTGATGTAGTTTGGAACCAACTTTATACTTTATTCGGCCTAATTGAAAATAGGATAAGATAAATGATGCACTTTGAATTTCACTCTCAGACATACCATTGTTCATTACTTCAACAGAAGATGAGCACATCTGATTGTAATTTTAGTGGTTCAGTAAGATAAAAGTTCTCATGGCAAAAATACAACATTAGCATTGTCATCAACCAGTGGAGTCTTGTAAAAAATATGCAATGTTATTTTTCTTTCAGATGAAATATTACTTTTCATTTAAATATAAAGCTGGTGGCCATCTTTCCAGAACGTGTTATGAAAAAAATATATTTCACTGGAAATATGGGACTTGGTATTCATTTACATCTGATGCTCAAACTTAAGGCCAAATTTAGAATTTGATATATTCTTGGCCTAGTGGGACATTTGGGTTTCCTTCTCTTATTCAGTCTTCTGCTTGAGATTGAGTTGTTTTGACCATGTTGAAATAGAAGGAAAAATATGTAAGATGTGTTTTATGTGTTAGGATGTCATGGGCCCATACTCCTGTGTAGTGTCCTTTGATCCTGGGCTTAACCATGAGACTTGCTTTGGTCAAGGAGACATCAGTAAATGTGATTACTGCAGAGGCTTTAAAAGCGTTTGCAGATTGGGACTTGGAACACAGTTTCCATGATAAGGAGCAGTGGCTAACCTTCTGGAGACTGTTGCTCCACCTGACAGATAGCGCCAGCCTCTAAACATGTGAATGAGGCCATCTTAGATTATCCAGCTCTTGTTGAACCACCAGATAATTATAGTTGCATAAATGACTCCTGGTAAAACTAGTGGAAAACTGTCTAGGTGAGTTCAGTCTAAACTGTTGAGCTACAGTATCAGAAAGAAATAAAATTGTTTTTAATATTTGATTTTTTACTTAATTGAACAATTTTTCTTCCTGGTTTTTTTTTGTTGTTGTTGTTGTTTGTTTTTGTTTTGTTTTGTTTTGTTTTTGGTATTACCGAAGAGGAGTGTATGTCTATTAAAATGTTATCATCTGCTGTACTGTTTCTGACTTTTTCAGTCATTGAAAAGTGAAAGCAACATCTTTAGCTTTTCTATGCCTTTTTATTATCTATAAGATTTGGGAAACTTTAGTAGAAGTAAAGTAGAAGACCAAAAGCTGTTATTTGTTTGCAAAGCAGTATATTGTGACAGGTCTTTGGATCTGGAGCAGATGGATTCAAATCCACAAACCCCACTTTCTAGGAGTATGACATTGGACAGACTAATTAGTCTCTATGTTTTAGTCCCTCATCTACTAACTATGGTTAATAATTTCCACCTCAAAGGGTTATTACAATGGTTAAATTATTTTTGTATATGCAACATAAATGGTACATAAATAATTCTAGATAAATGATGAGGATGCTGTTTATCATTTTACTTTATAGAATACTCTGTCCACTCACCCTATATTACTTATGACCCACTTGTGTGACATTAAAGGCCATGTCCATGCATCCACACAGTCCTAACAGATTGCCAAGTTCAAACTTGTGGCCACAGTTGCCATCACTCTAACATCCTGATCTCACCAACCAAAAGTCCACTTCTACACTTTCAATCTGTAACTGATCTAAAATGAAGAGCAGCAGAAGCAACATAACATGGCACATTAGAGAGAAAACCCTAAAGATTAGTCTGACCAGCTCATTTTTCAACCTTGTGCTGTCTAATATTGTAGCCAGTAGCCACATGTGGCTGTTGAGCACTTGGAATGTGGTTAATCTGAACTGAAAAGTGTCATTAGTACAAACTATACACTAGATTTTGAAGACTTCATACAAAAATAAATGTAAAATATCACCTTAGTAACTTTATATTGATTACATGTTGAAATAATTATATTTTAGATAGATTAAATAAAACATTAAAATTACTTCACCTTTTAAAAACTTTTTTAATGTGGCCACCAGAAAATTTTAAATTACATATGGGTTCACATTTGTGGCTCACATTATGATTTTGTTGGACAGCACTCTTTCAAACAAAGCAAATTAGTCATAGAGATGTAAAGTGACTCACCCAAGATAGCTCAGCTTTCATCAGCAGACCACAGATGTGATTCCAGATCGCCTAGTTTACAGCGATTTCTCTTTCAACATGCAACCTTCTCTAACTAAGACTATTTTTTAGACTGTAGAATTGGGTCCCTGATGGCGTCTGGGTCCCTGAAAACTGAGGTTTCTTTGAAAAACACTGTCAGCACCTCCTCTTTCTTTCTTTCTTTCTTTCTTTCTTTCTTTCTTTCTTTCTTTCTTTCTTTCTTTCTTTCTTTCTTTCTTTCCTTTTTTTTCTTTTTATCTGTTATTGCACTGCCTGGTAGACTGTGCTGCTGTTATCCATTTCTTGCGTCGGTTACAGAAATTGGTATTGTATCTAAAACAATTGCTGTTATTAACAGGTTAAGCTGCTGGGATGTTAAAATAAAGGCTGCCCAGCTTTAGTGCATTTTGTTGTAATCATCTCCCAGATGCCTTGTCGGAAATCAATTCAAGTTCAAAACTGGCTGGAATTGGGAGGTCAAGGCTTTGGCAGACTAAATATTTTATCTCCTGCTCATGTCTGGAGCTTTTAAAGATGTGGACTAGGGGCTCTTTTCTTATACCCCATCTGGACAAAGATGATTGGCTTTGCCATTTTGCCCAGGTTAGGACAAGGTTAAAATCAATTATAATCAATTATTAAGAGTCTTCTGTGGCCACATTGCTTAAAAGCGATTTTAAAAGTTTCTCAGTTCTGAAACATGCATATCTTAGTTGCTACTGAAGATGTTGTTATTCTAGAATGTCAAATATAGATGTTATCTGCATCAGGAGTAAATACGCAGAATTTCCTCTTATTTTCTTGATATCTATGTTTCAGGACAATGAAAAGAAGCTAAAGAGACTGAGATAATCATTATTGCTCTACTAAGTTGTAAAATCTTGTTACCTTCTTATGTGTTAGACAACTAGAGTTATTTATAATTTGGTGACATTGTCAAATTACTTCCTAGAAATTTATTGAGAAGCTCTCTGGATTTCTTATGTGATTCTTTGCAATGTAAATGAACATGTAAGTGCTCAAGATAAGGTAGAAAGAATCACAGATTTCTAATTCCATAGTAATTTTGAGACAAGCTAGATATAGCCCTACATTTTATGATAGGGAAACTGAGGTTCAGAGTAAATGACTTTTCCAATTTTTACAACTATCCAAAGGGAGAATTGTATCTTCTAGTTCCTAAATGCATGTGTGGTCCTCAAACATTCAAATGAATCTTTTTCTTTTATACAGTATTTTCATACATTAATAATTTTCTTCACAATGATTTGAGAAGAAAACCTATTTATACAAAATGAATATCATTCTGAACCTTGGACCCGACATGAACTCGATAAACAGATATAAATTTAAAGTGTTCTCAAAAGGGCACTTAGCTTTATCCATTTCATTTTACTTTCCATGAATGGCAGTCCCTTGTATTTTCAGGTTTCATCCAGACCCAGTACCTGAAGGCTCAAAATGCTCCCAGAAAAATATTCCATTGTATATTTTCTAGAAGAACTCTAGAAAATATACCAAAATTTCTCCAAAGACATGTCCAATACCAGCTATCAAGCAGAGAGTATAGACTGCATACCCATCATTAGCAAGCACTTCCACATGTTTTTTCATAAGAAGCTCCATTATGATGTTTCTAACATCATATTATTTTCCTTTTGACCCATATGTACACATATCCGATAGAATTGCTTTGATATTTGTTCAGATCAAAAGTTCTGGATGAATTTTTCACCTTGGTTTATTTCACATAATTGAGATTGCAGACCTTTCTCTGTGTTGAAAGACCACAATGTTCCTTTGGATTATTGGTTAGATTCTAAGAACAGTTTATTCCCTGCATGTTCAGGGACAACCTGATTCTGATATTCCAAGGGCTAATTAATTGGTAGAACTTTTTACTCTTTCTTTCTGCATTCAGTCTAAGTTTGCAGCACATTGTATTAGAACAAGCTTTCAAAACTTTTGAAGCTTGCAGGCAGCATAATGTAGTGGTTACAGAACATGTAAGGGTTATGGAACAAAATGATTGAGAAAGTTTTGCCACTTATTGGCTGCAACTTAGGCAAATAAGTTCACCTACCTGAGCCTCTTGTTTCTTAAATATGAAATGGAGAGAATTATACTTTCTAGTATCTTTTTGAGTGTCAAAATTAATATAATGTAAGTGAAACTCAGCACAATGCTTGATGAGTGCTAAGTGATTCTTAAGTGGCAACTACTACTTTTTATTTTATGTATTCATACAATTCATAAACTATGGTATTTATTTCAGGACAGCAAATAAACATTTAAATTATATCCACTTATAGTGTCATTCCATAAATATTGATTAAGTGATAACTTAAAGGTGCTAGACACTGTGCCAGACCTGGAGTTTCGAAAGAGTGAGTGAGAGAGATAGCCTTAAAAATGAATGGTGGGGCATGGGAGTTGGTTCGAGAGAGAAAATAAACAAACAATTTCAGTAAATTACATTATAGTTTCACTGCCCATTAATTCTCATTGGGCTTGGTAGTTGATTTGGCTCATCTCACTGTAACTATTAATTCAGAAGACCAAGCTTTTGTTATCTGTGGATTTCATGTACACATTCTTTGCTTTGAAGTTGTGCAGGCCTTTGCCATATGTTTACAAAGCTCATCCATCCAAACATCTCAAGCACTTAAAATTGGCTCAGAAACCAGTGTGTAACTTTCTAGCTGAGAAGAGAAACTGAAAATGTATTCTACCTGCTAAAGTGTTGACATAGCAACAGATAAAAAAGCTCAAAAAAAAAACAAAAAAAAAATGACTTTCCATTTTCAAAGGTATCCTGTAATGTCCTGTCCTTTATTTTCCCATGTCTGAATGTAGTTTCTTCTTAATTGGTTTTGCATCTGATAAAATCAACATTGAGCATTCGCAGTATGTTTGTTGTGTGTTGCCAATTATAAGCTACTGATCACCAGCAGGGCCTGCCATCCCTGCGTTCAGCACCAGCCTCCTCCAATTCTGTTTAGATCTACTGGCTTAGTACCAGGCATGGAAGCATAGGAAGGAGTAATGGAGAATGAATAATCCTGTTTAGTTTTCTTGGAGCAGAAAGTGTTTCGAAGGAATGACTACTCCAGCAGACCTTTATTTCCTTTACCTTTGTGAAAGAAATGCCCTATGTTTTAAATAATGATTCATGTAGTATGCACCATATCCAATGGATAAACACAGAGATGAAAGCTTCTATTTATTCTGTATAGTGAAAATAGAAATCTGGAAACAGCATCTGTTTCTCATTTATATCTATTTTTTTTTCTAATTATTTAGATGTATAGAGGCATCAAGCCAGGTTTCAATCAACAAAAAAGTCTTGTGTTATCTAAACAAAACCTCATTCCTGAAGCCACTGGTCATAACACTTAAAATGGCTTAAAGACCTCAACATAGCTTCAAATGCAAAGTAGTTGTAAAGCCTGGGTCATGAGCAATATTGTTTTTGTTTTTTAAATCAAGTCTGAAAATCAAGACTGAAAGTACGGAGAGATTTTTGTAGAACTATATTTTCTGATACCTAAAAACACCAGGTAATTTAACTTTGGTCCTGAGTCACCTCACCTTTTGAAGGATAAACCTTGGAAACATGACTTTTGACCCTTGTTTTTAATGGAGAAGAATAAAGACCCTTTACTGTCTTTGGATGATTTGATCACGTAGATTAGTTATTAGAAGCACATGGAAGAATGTAGTGCCTCAAATATTAACTGATATAATTATTACTTCCTCAATTCCATGACTCACAATATAGAAGAATCTATAATAAAGAAACATTGATTTTTCAAAACTTCTGTAGCTATTCACAGTTATACACAGGCGAATAGATACATTATAACTTAGGAGATAAAGGAATTAGAAATTTTGAGGAAAAGGCTGTGAGAACCATGTTCTCTCAACAACGAATGTGGATGTGGGAATCCAGCCAGTAAATCTGTAGCTTCTGGATAGATCTGCAGCTCTGCGCTGCATAGATGATCCCACAGCCAAAATGAAGACAGAAGCAAAGGAGGGCCTGAATAAGAAAGAGAGAGCTGGCCCTGATTGCTTTGTGACGCAATCCTACAAAATGAAGCACTTCCTAATTCTGTTAACCCCTTCCCTTGAGGAAGACAAATCTTCCAGATACTCCTCTGCACAGCTCTGACTACAGATTGACTTTTAAGAGGAGTTAATCACCTGCCTCCTAATTACTCTTAAAACCAAATTCTGGCTGATTAGCACTAGAGCCTGAAAGGATGTTGATTTTGGGGAAATTGTACTTTCTATTGATTTTCAGATAATATTCAGCATGTTTGGTGGATCTAAATTGGAAAGTTTTTCAAAAAACTTCTCTGTCAATATATCTTTCTGATTTTCCCACCATACCTATTTCAGTCTTGTTTTACTAGCTCTCAAACTTACTGCACTCATGACCCCCTCTGAAATATAATAATTGGATTTAAGGCAAGAATTTACATTTTTACATGTATTTTTTTTTATGATTTATAGCCTGCTTCATTTCAAGAAGGATTCAAGGCAGCAAGAGTAAATGACACTGGGAGTTACATAGATATTTTTACTCTGCATTTAACCCATATTCTCTTAGACTGCATATATTTCCATAACTCTGAGCAAGAATCATATTTGGATGGCCTTTTGTCCAGGGTAGAATTCACAGAATTGCAGGAGGTGGAAAACAAATTCCTCAGTATTTACAAAATCACCAGAGGCACATCTGAATGAATTAAATATTCTGCCCAGTCTTGGTAATGGTCCTATTAATTATGTTGGTTTGTACTTAAGACATATTTCCTGTTCAGTGAAGAGAGGAAGGAAGGGGATGAGAAGATTTAAAGTACATCTTGGATTGCTGTGTGACTTTGGGCAGATCACGAACAACTCTGAGCCCTAGATTCATTATCTGTTAAATAGGGATAATAAACCAACAGCATCTAGGGCCATTGTGGGGACCAAATAAGATAATGCACATGAAAGAGCTTAAGAAACAATAAGTCACTGCGTATGATGTAGTCAGTATGGGCAAAGGCTTTATTTACTTCAGTCTCAGTGCAGTCATATGGTGAGAGAGATCAAGCCCTAGCTCTCTGAGATGCGCTATGGAAAGTGCCTCATTGTGTTTGGAATTTATTTATTGAATGCATTCAAATGAGCGATCTTTCTAAGAGCAGAGAGTCATTCAATTTGATTTCACAATGAGGTGATGGGTGAGTCGGAAACTACATTCTGAAATACATTATCCAGAACATAGGAAACAAAACTACTTTTTAAAAGTGACTCATCTTTAATATTTCACAGCAGTTTTGAAATACTTCATTCATTCGTTTTTATAGCAAACTCTTAATTGAGAATGCCATAAACCGCTTTTCAGAGAGGGGCAATCATGATCTGGAAAATTAAGTGGAGTAATTTACAAATAGGCTTTTGTCTGGCTGGAGGTTTTAGCTTATTCGCAATGTGCCTTTAGGTTATCTTAGCAACACATGCTCCCTTTTCCTCACCCCATTGTCAGAATGTATTTTGGGTGACCAATATATGCTAAACGTGAAAAACAGTTTCCCATACATTGTTTTTTTCCTGGCCTACCTTGCAAAGTCTTTCTAATGCTTTTATCCTCAAAAACAAACACTGATCATGTTCATCATCCTTCAAGACCCTTTGTCTTCTCACTTTCTCACTTCATCTGTCTCCTGTCTATCCAACTTTCTTTCTATGTGGAACATACAAATATATTGTAGATGAAGGACCTTTGAGCCCACTTCCAGTCCTTCACCATGGAACCAACCTTGACCCAAGTCGAGTGAGTGAGTGCCCTCTTTTCAATTTCTTTCCGACTTATTGTCTCCATAATTTAGCACTTTAGGAAATATATTGTTTTCCCTTGCTTTAAAAGTAGCTTGTTCCTCCTCTTCCCTATCTTAACTATATTACAAATTAGGTGAAAAATGCAGACTTTTAAGTTAGAGGAACTTAGATGAAATCCCAATTTCCTCCATTTTCTAGTCGCATCTTGGGCACTTGGGGATGATAATAATAATTAAATCATGGGGTTGTTGAAAGAGAAAAGAGACATCTTATGTGAAGCATAAAGCACATAATAAGAGCTCATTAAATTCTAGTAAAAAGATTAATTCATTGATTCTTCTCTAGAGAAAACTTTCTCTTTAAGATGAGGAGAAAGAAAATTAACTGTTTTTTGTTTGTTTGTTTGTTTGTTTGTTTGTTTGTTTTTATAACTAAGGACAGATTTCTCCAACTCCCCCCACCTCCAAATTTATGACCCCTTAAACTATTGAAGATCCTGTGAGCTTTCATTTAATATCAGTTTTGCAGTTTTATCAAAGCTTTGTTGCTTTCAGTTTAATCCTTTTTAACAAACATCAGTTGAACTCCTGTTATGTACTAGATCCTGTGTTAGACCAAATCAAGAAAATGTCTATTAACTTCCAAAATCTATGTCTGCACATTTTTAAAATACTTTTATAAGTCATGGATTCATATAACATACCTCCATTTCTCCCCCATATACATATGCCATCTTAATAATTAAGGTTGGACAGAGAGAAAAAAGTGTCTATGGAGAAAACACAGCTTTCTAGATCACTTTTAACAGACTAAACACCTAGGATATTATTTATGTAAGATATAAGCCATGTTCCACAATTCATCCTGTGACATTAACTTATTTTTGTACACAAGTCACTATGCCTTACTTTACATCCTTTGAGCCTCTTTGCTTTTATTTGATTAGATGTAGATCTTCCATTTTAACCCCAGTTTCCCCCTTTTTTTCCTACATGCAATCCATTTGGTTATAGAACAGTTGAATCAAAAGCAATATTTGGCTAGCATAACAGTATTAACAGTCCACTGCCAAATATTCCTTACTAAGAGATCTTTTTAAAGGACAGAGTATTCATATAGTTTTCTAATTAAGATAAAGCACCTTGTTTAGATTTAAAAGACAAGGAAAAAGACAAAACAACATTGCATTGATAATACCAAAAGCTCAGTAATTGTATGATTCTTCCCACTTGTAGTAACAAATAGCCTACAGATTATTATTGACTTGTAGTTTCACAGAATTTCAAGTTGAGAAATACTGTCTAGTTACTTGTTCCTCAAACCGAGGTCCATGGGCCAGCAGCATTTGCATAACATGGAAGCTTGTGAGGAATGCAAAATCTCAGGCCCACTCCAGGCCAACAGATTCAAAATATGTATTTTAACAGAATTTTCACATGATTTGTAAGCTCCTTAAAGTTACTTAAATGCCACTCTAATTCATCTCCACCTCTGCCCTCCTTTTAAGAGATGAGAAAGTTCAGACTCAGAGTTAATGGAGAGCTGACTGGAATCTAAGCCACTCGACTTTAAGTTCACTGCTCTCTTCTGCAGTCAAAAGGCTGCCTTAGTACCAACCTCACTCAGAGTAGAAGTAAGTAGCTTTGCCCAGTCCCTTATTACAGGTCTGGACTTATTTTGCTTTACTTGTATGGTTGACGTTTGGTGGCCTAGAAAAGTAGACTTCAAGTTCAAAGAATGACTTTCCCTTTAACCCCCATTCCTTTGGTGTAGGAAGCCATTTGATTTACTGTCCTATATAGCACAAAGCCTCCTAAATAAGAATGGACCCTTGATAAGGCCAGAACCCTTTTTATTGTCATTTGCATTTGTCAGCATCTATGACAGGAATTTTACCATCTGACATTCTTTCTCCATCTCACAGCTCACGATTGTGTAGTACATCTCCACTCATACAAGGAGGATTGAAAAGGCTGAGCCAAACCCTGTTAACAAAACAGTCCCCTGAAGGGCTATAATATTGCTCAGTGGCAATATCATCCCTATGCATTTTATCTTGTACATGAAATCTGGGCTAATTATCATTTTCTCCCTACAATACATTTTAGACCATTGTGTTTTTGTGTCCCTGCCTAGTTCATTAAGCAGGGTTTTACAGCTCCTCCAGTAACAAGATTGCTATTGACACTTTCATTAGACCCATAATTCAAATGCTTGTCTGCCTTCCAAATGGAAGCCTCTCGGTCCAGAACCACAATCTGGCCACCGACCGTATGTTGGCTTTTAGAACTGTCATAAACTCATCATCACATTCAAGTTCCTGAAGGGTCAAAATCTGCTTTCTTGGTGAACTGTCTCCATCCAACAAACAGTCAATGTGTTCTCCGAGAACAGTCAGCCAAGCTTTCTCTGTTGCTCTCTGAAAACTCTTCCAGACGGTTTTCAGTACAGTGCAACTATAACACAAATAATTATTATCTGTATTTAAATATTAATTTCTTGATTCATTCATTCATTCATCTATTTATTCTGTTATTTTACCACTTAAGACCAGTATGCCCAATATTATGGCAGATGCTGTAATGATTTAGTGATGAATAAATGGTCTCTGTTTCAGAGTATCTTATAGTTTAGTAGATGTGTAGATAAATCATTATACAGTTAAATGGAATATGAAAAATTTCACCACTAGTTTGCCAGCAATTAGAATGGCTATAATGGTAGATAGCTGTACTCTAACTAATGGCTACTGTTAACACTGTTTTCTCACCAATGGTTCAATTGAAAAGAGCCTCAACTGGCCTAAATAAAACTGCATATATGTATGACATAGATCACAGACTATAACTTATGAACAGATGAAATGGAGTCCCAGAAATGATTCCACTGGGTGAAGAAAGAAGATGGGAATGGATCAGATAGCCATTGCTCTAGCGATCATAGAAAATAGTCTGCTTTTTAAGTAATGTTTTGCTTTTCTGTCTGACAAGGTTCAAGGAAAGGTTCAATGCAAACATTTGATTTAATTTACAAAAAAGCATTTTAGGAGTGCCTACTAAACTACCGAATTTCTGCTTTTAACTTTTGAGGAAGTAATTATCATGGACCTTAGTGAAAAAGCAGTAAATCTGAGCGGACCAATGTAGCTATAGTGTACAATTGAGGTTTTCAACCTTCACAAATTACTTTTAGTTATTTAATTAGACATACATTTGTAGACCATATATTTCATCTACAGTTAATTGTGTTTGATTTATAAGGCTACTGATTGAGTGTTTTGCTTTTGCTTGCTGGCCCGATCACAGAGAGAAAAAAATATTTTGGGGTAGTTTTCACCTTCCTGATAACTTTTCCTTTAATAAAAGAAAGAGGAAGGAATGGAAAAGACAAAAGTATAGCCTTGTATTATTTCTTCAAGTCCTTTCTTGGTTCTTATCCTTACCTGAGCACACATGTTGGATTACCTGCCTCATTTGGTTTCTTCCAACAAATCTCATAACTGAATTCTTGAAATAGAAATGTTCTCTGCTGGAATGGACTCAGACCATTAAGCAGAAAAAGAATGCAAAGCTGGACTCTATTGCTGATTGGGATAATATGGCTTCATTTTGCAGTAATACTGCCGTGGTGTTAGAAAATGACTTCAGCATTCTTCCCAGTGAATTTCATCCTACTGCATGTGCCTTCATAAACATGTCCAATTGTATGATGGAGGTCAACGACAATGTAGGGTTTAGAGATTGTTGCTTGGAAATCACACTCACTTAAATACCTGAATCTGTCCATCAGCCATGCCATAGCTTATTCCAAGCCTGTACAGAAGAGTGATTTGCAATCTCCTTGCTTTTCATTTCAAGTAGCATCACTCACTTTAAGCCAGATATTCATGCCTCTTCAGAAGCCTCCAGGGTGAAGGACAAGTAAGAAGAAGCTTATCGAATCTTTCACAACTGTGACCGGCTACATCTACTGCATCGAACTCGTTACATCTTTCTGTGGTATTTTATTTTAAAACTACACATTCCTTCTTTCATGTGACAAATAAAAAGATTTTTGCCAGATAATTTTATGATCCCTATGGCTATTTTGTGGTTCTGTAGATTTAATTGATCGCTCTCCAGAATGAAAACGGTACCAAAATTACTGGGGTTAGAAGAGAGGACATAATGTTTATTTTTGAAAGTTCTTCCCATTTGAGTTATCTTTGCTCATCTTCCATAAGCTTGGGTTGCATAACTAAGTTCTCTTTCTCTTTTTTACTCACAGGGACTTACCAATTTGGGCTTCTTCCAGAGCTGCAAACCAATTACAAATATGAAACAGATTTCACTACTGGATTTGAACGTCACATAAAAAAAACCCAAGATCCTCAAAATAATTGAAAAAGATCATCACCAAAGAGTAGATAGAATGTGAATGGCAGGATGTCAAGGAGATAAGAGGTAAACTTTTAATGAAAATATATTTGCTGTGTGGTCAGGTATCTAGAAAACATGCTTCTAGGCTAAAATTAGTATCATTCTCAGTTGAGGGTTAGGGCAGGAGGGATCATTTTTAATTAGCAAAAGATACTGGATGATCCAGGCTCTTCCTTCTCTGGGTCTATCTGTCTAGCTATTAACTATAGAAATATTGCAGAATGCTGGATTCTTTCTAAAGGCATCATTTTGGGGGTGCGGGGAGGGTAAGCTTTGTAAAGAAAACTACTTCTACAATAAACACTTGTGGGGACATTTGTCAACTTTTGTGCTTCAGAAATTGTGGAACACCATCTTAAAAACCTATCTCTAGAATGACAAGAGATAAAATTAGGGGTAAAGATACAATAAAACTTCTAAATCCTTTTTATCCTGATGTTGCAGGGAGAATTAAAAATAGAAAAAGACAGTGGGTGGGATCCCTAGAATATACAAAGATCATCTGGTGTCATCATCTGCCAATTTAGCTTTCTCTGATATGAAAAGTGGTGGTGGGGGGGGGAGTGGAATATATGGAGAATTCTCTGTGTTTTCTGTTCTGTGGCCTGTTAAATATTTTAGTTGCTTCATCCATTTTGTCCTATCAGGAAGCATCTGTGAGTTGCCATATTTGTTTTTTGGGCTTTTGTGACAAAGAATCTGCAGAATAAGAAAAGGGTAGAAGGCAAAAAGTCATGGTGATCTATTCTCATGAGAAAAGCAGTGAACTTGGAACATAGTGAAGAAAAGGGCAGAAGTGGGTAGGGTGTATTACCTGAGGTGTGAATGTGAGAGACTGTATTTGAGTGAGGATATACCATGAGGATCCAAGAAGTTGGTGAGAGTGATTTTGAGATGGATGATGGAGCTTGAACAGTAACTATGTGAGCTCCCAGAATGAGTTATTCAAGAGGGGCAAGGTATTAGAAAATAAAAGAAGGTGGGAGGTGTTAATAGTAATTGCCATGGACTATATTCTTCAATCTCTTTTATTTCTTCAATGAATGAATGAAGGGTAGAAAACCCAAATTTTAAATGAAATGAACTTTGGGTCTGACTTCAGGGGTGCAGCCTTTAATAAGATATCATGCATAAAGCAAATATTCCCTGGGGTACCATGATAATGGGAATCCTTTTTAAATAAATCATAGGGTCTTCTCAATGCCCAAGCCTCACTCAAGCACTGGATATTCAGTTCTCTTCATATGGTCTAGTTTGAAAATAGCAGATCTGAGAAGCAGGTCCTGAGCTTCAGTCCTGGGGGAACCACTAATTAGTTGCATGACCCCCTCCATCATTCATCTAAGGTAATGATGTGTCCTAGTTATGAACACGGGACTATGGCATCATACAAAGTTTGTATAAGTCTCTTAATCTTCGTTAAATATCGTCTACTGCATCTATAATGTTGGGGCATTAGAAGAATCTTCCTCACGGGGCTTTTTAATGAGATAATGCATGTGAAACTTGACAGTGATGAGTTCAATAATTATCAGCCACTGATTTCATAGTCGTTATTGTTATTATCAGTGGTGTTATTATCCATGGCCCTCAGTTTCCTCATCTTTAAATTGAAAGGATACAATAAAACTTTCTCTACTCTCCCTTTGAGTTCTGAAAATAATTTCTATAATTCCTGAGTTTAGGAATACTAACCACAAGAAACAGGCAATAGTCAATGAGAGAATTCTTTTTGCCCTAAATCGCTTAGAAATATTTGGATTCTTTTAAAATGCCACCCCCTGGAGAGGGCCCAAGATTTCATTTAACCTGTGCTTCACCAACTTCAGTATCTTGCTCAGCATGACATGTACACTTACTGAGTAAGAAAAAAAGAGTTGGAGTTCTCTTTCCATTTATAAACTAAGGTCTACTTGAACTATTTATGATTTATGCTCTATGTATGGAAACACTAGTTAGTAGTTCTCCCTTTACCTAAGAACACAGATAGCTTAAAGAATGTATTTTCCTTTTTCTTTCTTCTGTTCCTCAACTTCCTCCTTTTAAAAAAGGTATCACAACCCTAGTTCTTCTGCGATATGAGACAGACCATTCCTTTCAAAGATTTTTGAGCTCTTTCTTCTTTTTACTTGATTTGCTTGGTATCCTCTTGCCCACAGAAATATAATAACAATAGAGTTGTTGTTTGGTTCTAGAATATATCACTGTCCCTAAATACATAAAATTAAAAGAAAGAAAAAAATCAACATTGTTCTGAAAGGAAGGTAGTTAAAATTCAGAAAGAGAGATTCTTTAATTAACTTAATAAAATTACTAATGGAAGCATTTTAACTGCTAAATTTAATTTACTTGTCAAGATATCAGGCTACAAAGAGGAGGGAAGAGTAGGAACTCTGCTTTCCATTATGATGTACTCTATTATAGAATAAATTTGCTTAAAATGAAATATATCACCAAAAGCCATCAATGACATCTTAATTTGGAACAGCCAGTTGAAAAGTAATTAGACTATGAAGCAATCAGTTCTAGTAATTTAAATCAGTATTTCCCTTTACATAAACATACTTTTTTTTTTCTTTTTGCACTATTTATATACAGGGAAGACTTTCAGGTAGTAGGCAGGCAAGGATGCTGATTCTTTTTGCTGTCGGTGTTTTTACTTTACATTACCAACTGTCAAAACAAAATGTTTTATGATGGGATTAAAAAATGTATAAGCATCTGATTTGATTTAGTGTTTATATTTATATGTTGAACTGAGGAGAGTTTGCTTATCATAGGGGTTTAAAAGATTTACATTTGTCTGCTTCTTACTTCCAAAATGCTTTCCAGACCCACCGGCAGCCCTGACACCTTACTTCAATGAATGAGGCTCACTCAAAAAATCAAACAAGAGCCCTTCTTTTTCCTACAAGGTCTCTCAGTTACATAAATAAAGGTGGAGAATGTGGTTGCTAATGAGACATGGATGGGAATGGAGATGGGAGTGGTTAAAATTAACACTTTGTTCTGTGTCTGACGATTTACCATGAGCGGTTTCTCAAAATGTAACTGACTTTCCTAGAAGTGTGTGTGTTTGTTTATTATTACGAAAAACTCATAAAGGGGATAGGTGATGCAGGAAATAATTTGTATTTCATCTAATTTTGAAAAGTTAACATGATTTAGCTAAGAGGTATCAAAAATTCACCTTTCAAACGACTTTGTATTATGAAGCCTTTTGTATGTATCTTTTCCGAATACCCCAGTACACTTGTGAAGAAGGTATTTTCATCTTGAATTTACATACATGGAAATGGAGCCCAGAGAGGTTAAGTGACTAGTGGAGGCCGGAGAGGCAGTTAATGGGAGAGCCGGAACAAGGGCTTCTGGGCTCCTGATACCTCTTCCACAACATCTGCTTCTGATGATGGACTCCCATCTGTTATGCGCAGAGGGGAAGAGGTGTGAGAAAAATAACTAGAGGAGATATCAATCATTCAGCAAAATATTTACGAAGGACTTCATTCAGATATTAGGGGAGTCACCATTGTCACCAGCCCTGAAATATTAGAAAGGATGATGAATTATGTCAAAGAGAACATTAGCCCAGAAGATAGAGACTGCCTTGCGATGTCATGCTTGTGGTAGTGTGTCTTATTCTATAGTAGGAGAGGATAGCGTAAGAGAAAAATAAAGGACGGTTTTATAGTGAGCAAAATAAGAGAGATGTTGTTATAAAGGGAGAAATGTGGGGAAGCCTCTGAAACACAGCATGCAAATCACTTAACGGTATGCAAATGACCTCACCCTAATAGAGTAAATCATTTCCATTCTCTCCACTGCCTATTTAGAAATGTGATCATTGATAACAACACTACAAGGTACTATTCCTAGTTGAAAAACACATTGGGAGGAAATTTAATATGTATGATGCCATGGGAGTAAGTATTAACATTCATAATTGTAGATAGGTGTGAAGTAGCCTAAGACAATGTAATTAAAGTGCAAAAGCCTCTGTTGCACTGTCACAGTGAGAAAACTGAACGGGGTCTCTCTGCTTCTGGAATTCTAGTAAAAATACAGTCTGCCATCCCCAATGGCTGCTCAAGATCCATGCATAACAGGACAATTGCCCTGGGACTGGAGAAGGCAAGAACTATATAAAAAGACAGAACAACTTAAAGTTAACAAAAAAAAAAAAAGATAAGGAGCACAAAATGGGAAATGAGATATTGCTAGTAAAGAAGGTTAGATGAAGTAAGGAGGTCTTTTATAAATGTATCAAGGAAAAAAGTGATTCTCAAGAGAAAAAGGACCAGTGGATAAATGAGAAGAGGAGGGTATGAAATTAATGATAGCTGAGATATTGACCTCCTGCTTTAAAGTCAGTTTTTAAGAGAAAAATGAGAAGAAAATTTGGACAGCTGGAAGGCAATAATGACTTTTAAAAATAGGTATCGACAAAGAGGATGAGGGAAAAAAATTAAACGTTGTGGCATATACAGATTATAAGTTTCAGATAATATTCTTCCTAGGGAATTAGATTTCCTGCCTACTAACTAGGCATGGATGTGGAAAAAGAACAATTTGAACTAGAAAGATGTCAGAAATTTCTCAAAATAAATGTATTTCATATAATAAAAAAATAATAATTGAGACAGGTTTGGGGAGCAAACACAGACAGGCTCTCTTAATGGTGTGTAAAATAATATCTGGCTATGCCTGTGTGGCAATTGCAATTTTTAGAAAATTAGAGAACACTTACATCTTTTATTCAGAGAGAAAAGAAATGAATTCAAGACCCCGTGAAATTTAAATGTATTGTGGATAGTTTAAAAGTATATGAGAGACTGTCCTTTTCCCATGAGAGAAAAATCAGAAAAATAATGTAGTTCATACAACATTATGGAAGTATGAAAATATTGATTAAAATGTGTACATAAAATTGGAAAATTCATAGTACAATGAAAAACATCATCTGAAAGGAAGTTTCAAATTCTAGTAAAAAAATTAAGTTAAATCCTTAAAAAGCAACTAATTAGTGGAAAGTTACTAGATATTTGGGAATAATCATTTAGGGAAGTTTTAATTGGCAATAAGCAATACATTGTGAGAAAAGGATACAACTGTAAGTGTTGGAATTTTATACAATGATTTAGTAGAAGTGAATTTTTAGGAGAGGGTAGTATCTTGGAATATTTGCCCCTGAACAGTTTCCTCAGCATTTCTACCTGATGGGCTTTCTTAGATGACAGGCTGTAGTCAGTGGCTTCTTCTTGGTTTATCTTCTTTTCAGTGTCCTCTTTTCTCCTCACATGTTGCTGTTTAATGGCTAAAATCTTAACTGATGCACTGTATCCACACTCTGCAGGAAGCCTGCAGTGCCAGCCCTCAAGCCCCTTGCAATCATAAGCCAAATGTGTGGATCATTGCCAACTAAGTACCATAGTGAGGAAAGAGCAGAAGAGTTCAGAGTTATACAAAAAGATCTGTAGCAGAGATGAGACTGGGCCTCCTTCCTGAAAAATGCTTGGAATTTAGACACATGGCATAGTGTGGAAAGAATGTTCCAGAGTCTGCAGCAGTTAGACCAAAGGTCTAGAGGCAGAGCAATGCATCTGCATGAGGGATGGGAAAATGATCTGTTTTCTGGTGGAGCAGATTCTTAAAAGTCAGCAGGTGCAGTTGTGATGTGGTAGGGTGGTTTGTGATCTGAAGACCTAGACACAAATCACAGCCCTGTTATTTGGGTAAGTCCATTTTATCTCTCTAATGCTCATCATCTCTGTTTGTAAAATTGGTTTCATTACTCTCCAATAAGGCTTAGGCTACTTCTACAGTTACGAATGTTAACGCTGTGGAGTGCCAGCCAGTTCTAGAGCCCTGTGGTTGAAGCAGCTGTATGATCGGTTCCCTGCTTTTCACCAATCGCTCTGCTTTTCTTTCACTGGAGTTCTGTTCCTCAACAGTCACTTTGGTGCCTGAGAGGCATTTGACTCCCTGGCATTGCAGTTAAGCCATTTCCTGTTACTAACTTATTGTTTAATATTCCTTCCAAGATTTTTTAAACTTGGAAGGAATGTATTTTTTAAAAACCTGACATTCCGATAGAAATGAGAGCATGAATTTTAGAACAGATGAAGGACAGTAAAATTGATAAGAGAATTGTAGAAAGTTATGTTACAGAAGTTTGAAAGGAAGTTTGTACTAACTTTTGATGTTCTATAACAATCATCTTCAAATGAGGTGGAAGAAAGATAACTTGCTTCCTAGTTGGATTGTGAGTGTGCTGTTAAGACAGGAAATTTATGCTGAGAAAAGGAAAGCTTATAGGAGATTCCATTCTGTGTAAGGAAAAACGGAGACTTTACTTCTGAGGACCAGAATAGTGGCAGAGTATGAATGGAAGGTGAGTGGACCCAGCTAATTCTTTTACATAATTAAGTCAGACCCTAAATCCAGTCAATGATGTCCACCATCTTCACCAAAAGATGGTTTGTGAACACTATTGAAGAAGGAATGATGGAGGCAAGAAAGAAAGGGAAGGAAACCAGGAAACAAAAGAAAGAGGAAGGCAGAAAAAAAACATGTAGAAACCCATACAGTTTTTATAAACCCATTTTGAAGCTGTGTTGTATCACTTGGGCATGATTGCCCACAGGAAATAGAGACTTTCATTTTACTTTTCTTTTTTTTCTGCTGATGTTTTCCACATTCATCTATTTAAAGCAACCTTGCCCTTCCTTATTGCAAGAATGTGGGAAAATAGTTGTTTCATTTTTGTTTTCATTTGGTTTTTAAATTAATTCATCAGACACTGAAAATTCTCTTTGAAGTCTTAGTTTCTATACTGTAGAACTTAGTCCCAAACTCCCAGGTAATCAGAGTATGAAAATATGTCAATGTGCATACAGAAAGAACTGAAAACTGCCTGACTAAACCCTGAGATGCTAACAAGTAATGGATAATGGTAAAGACTGTCCTCCTCTTAGTTGAAATCAATGTTATTAAGAATAAATGGTTATTTTTTCTTCTGATTATTATACAGTATTTTAAAAAGTTTATTTCTGTATTATCAGAGAATCTAACCTAATTTATGGCCTGACAGATATAAAAATAAAATTTTGTATAATTCAGTAAGCAATAAATATCAGAATGCTACATATAAAAACTCATGAGGGTTAGCTAAAGCTATACTCAAAGGTTAAGCAATAGCCTTAAATATTGTATTTCTGTGGGAAAAATAAAGGTTAACTGCATGAATTAAAATTCTGTAAATTAAACTTTTAAACAAGCATAAAACCAAGAGGAATTCAGTAATAAAGATAAAAATAACAATAAAAGAATCAGACACCTAAAAATAGTGATTAATCAATCTCTAGGTATTAGGAAAAATTATTTAATTTCTATAATATATTATATTTATTCTATAAATTATATTTACATATGATTATACATTTATATCTAACAATAAATTTTAAATTAATTTTGTAACTTATTTCATTGTTTGATAAAATATTTTTAATTTTAATAAAGTGGGAAGTTACAAATAAAATTATAAACGGGAGTGTGAATTATAGAATAGATTCAGGGACAGTTAAAATTATGAGAGTTGTGCAAAGTTATGTTCTAATAACTTAAAATGAAAATATATAAATTACATATTTAGCTATTATAAAATATACAATATGTATGAAAAAATATAAATTACCAAAATTATTTGAGAATAATTAGAAAGAAATAAAGCAATAGCCAAAGATGAAACCAAGTAAATAACTTACTAAATAAGATTTTTTAAAGTGATTAAAGTATTCAAAGTATTAGTTCTAAAATAAATCCTGAGACTTTCAAAGCCCAATTAATCTTAAATTGGTCTTAAATATAGAAAAATATTAAACACTACCTAATTTTATGATGTTAACATCTCTCTGATACAAAAAAAGAACAGAGAGAGATAGAAATATAATACAATAAAAAAATCTATAGACCTCCTCCACTTATAAATATAGATGCAAAAATACGAAATAAAAAGATTCAACAGTTCATAACATGAATAGTCTTCTCATCATGGTGGGTAGGCTCAGTATGCATTTGAGAAAGAGGTGAAGAGGTCATTGCATTTTTTATTCTTTATCAAAAAGAGACTCACTCCTAGAAAAGTGGGAGGCAGGTGGAATAGCTTCATCAATTCTGTGACAGAATAGAAGATCACAGAAATGATTACACAGAATGTGTTTTCAGGAAATGATTTGATTCTGGATATATTTGCTTGAATATAGGGACTGGGGTTAAAGTCATGAAATAGTCAAGTTTTAGTTTTTTATTGCTAATACCATTTTTAAAGTTAGCATTCACTTTAAGGAACAATTATAAATCAGTGTTTTGTATTAACTAGGCACTGCATGTGGTTCAAAGACGTGACATTAATTGTTAGTTACTATAAAGCTTAAGCACAGTGGGGGCCTCTATGGTATTTGTTAGTGATGTGGCCAGTTCTCGTTTCACCCTGTGTCATACCCATTCCAAAAGTCTCCCCCTGCCCTGACCCACTTTTTCTATCGTTCCCTTTCTTCTTTTCTTTTCCTCAACTCCCCAAACTCTCTCATTTTTTATTTTGACAAGAGTTTGGTAAACAGGGACTTTGACAAGAGAAACTTGAATGGCACCCTCTTAGAATGGAAAAAGCTGCCTCTAAGTGCCATTCTTAATTTATGGAAAGAGCTGCTACTGTACCTGTGTGAGCTTCCCAAGAGAGTTTCACTAAATGTGTCTCTGCCAATACCAGTGACCGAAAGAGACCTTCCATTAACTTCTGAATTAGCCAAATGGGACAGAGCTTAATCTAATATGTGTTATTTCATTTTCTAGGTTACTTGTTTTAAAGGAAATAAAGTATACTCATAGGCTGTCTAAAACCATCCTGGGAGATGTGCATGGGAGGACTCCATCTAAACAATATTGGCTTCTGAGAAAGCTGGGTGCATGCCTGAGGGCCCAATTTAGCTTGGTGGATGCCTTCCTCACAGTAGGCAAAGCAAACCTCTAACTCCAAAGAGCTCTGAGAGCAATTGCACATTAGTGAAAATGATGAGTGCTTGCACCAGAGTTTTAAGCTGCTGTGGAGAAAGGGGCTTTTTCCTGTACTTATATCTCTGTCAATGACTTTTACTTGGAGGTGGCTTTCCTCACAGTGGCCACGGTCTCTTCACTTTGGCCTGGTATGACCAGTACTATGAGCAGTATAACCATCATCAGAAGCAGATGGGAAACTGATGGACTGGAGCCAAAGGCTTCTGAGGAGGCATCATGTAATGAAAAGAGAACCACACCCATTGCCAGGAGCCCAAGTTTCTTTTTCAGCTCAGGCACTAATTAGGTGGGTAACCTTGTACGAACTCCCTCTGTACCTCAGTGTCTTTATCCATCAAATGGGGACAGTAATATTTGCTCTGCATATTTCCCAGGATTATTATATCCATCAAATGTGATAATGAATAGAAAAGTGTTTGCAAACTATAAAGCATTATACACATTCAAGTTATTTTGAGTGTGCTATGGCATATGGAGTGGTCCAACAGGTTACTTAGATTTTGTAGGTATCTTGGCACAGTCTTCCTGACTCTCTAGGATTTTCATAAAAGCAAAATTTGCTAAACAGAGCTACATACATGCAGCTCTTTCTCTTTTTATAGCCATTCTCCCCAACTGCCAACCCTATTCATGGGATTTAGGAATGTGCCAAGGTTAGAAGACTCAGACATGGGGTGTGAGCCATAGCTTCTAAATCAGTTTTGGAAGGATGCCAGACCATCAGTTTAGAAAAGTGATTTAAGTGTCTTCCTGAGGACAAAGAATTACTTAGAGAGTATATCTTTCAAGAACATGTTATTGAAACTTGGAAAAAAGAGTTTTAAAACCTGAGAACACTAGTATTAAAGGCACTCTAAACCAATTACAGCATATTTACTTGGATTTCAATGAGGAATACCCTTTTCATTATTTGCAAACTTCAAGAACATTAGAAACACTTTGCTGAAGACAATGCGATATCTAAATCTGAAGTAGGCTGTTGTTTGTCCATTTAATCCACTTTCTTGCTTTTAACTTCTTCATGAAGGCAGAAGAGCACTTATATGTTTTAGAATGCACAATGTACCCTGAGTAGGCAGTGTACTTTTAGATAGTTAGCACCCTTTGTCTCCTGAAAAAACATATTATATTGTACTTACCCTACTCCAGGGTTTCATGGAGGTGCCATGTTAGAATAGGAACTATGATAGGGACAGGGAGCACAGAAAGGCCTAGCCATTTCCAAGCGTTTAGCGATCATTCTGCATACTTCAAAGAGAGCAGCTTTTTTTTTTAAGTCCATGGATGGAGGATGAGGAGGAGACACAAAGAAGCCTGAGGGAGACTTACGTTCAGAGGTGCCCAGTATCTTTAAGATCTGTTGTCCATAAGGCATTGACTCCTTTGGCTAATGCAAGTGCTTTCAGTGTTTTAGTGCCCTTTAGCCAGAGGGTGGTCATTGAACAGAGAGAGAATAGACACTTTTTCTTGGTAGCTTCACTGCGTGGGTTTGAAATGAGTTCGGGGACCCTACAGTGCACCTGTGAGTCCCTGGATGTCCATCTACCCATTGAACTATGGCATTTCCCCCCATGACAACCACAAGGGTCCAGTTTGAACAGGCTTTTCCTTTGACTCCTGTTTTTCTCCCACTTCTCTGCAGAAAGACTCTCCCACTTTGATGGGTCCTGACAATCTGTCATGGCCACAGAACAGTTCATGATGCCTCCCCTTTTTGTGCCGGCTTCCCGAGCCTTATATGTTCCAGTGATACCGGGGCCCTGCCTCACTGTGGGTGGACCCATCCTCCTCATCGACACTTGACTCTGAGTCCATTGACTCTAAGGCTTCTGGATCCTACCTTCTAGAATGGCACCTCTGAGACCACAGTCAGCCTCCATTTCTCCAGGTCTTTTCTTCCCAATGAAGGCCCGATCTGCATTTAATTCCTGCCTCACTCGCACTATCTTTGTGACTTTTTTATTTTATTTTATTTTATTTATTTTATTATCTCTGTGACTTTAAGCTGATTACTCTACCCCCCCCCATCGCCCCCACCCCCACCCCAGGAAGATGTCTCCTTGTTTTCTCAGGAAGGGAAGTACAACTGTTGTCACACACCAATTCCCTGATTATAACTTAAACACAGTAAGGTCAAGAGTCCAGGTTAGTTTAGTTTCCAGTCAGTAGTGGGATGCTGTTCCACAGAGGAATTCTGAGACCTCAACTAGCAGAAACTCTGCCTTCTGTATCATGTGGTTTCCAAGGTCACAGGGCTTCAAGGATTGTAGCCTGTCGGGGAACGGGCACATGAGGAACCTGCACCCTCTTCTTAAAGGCCCTGACCCAGAAGTGGCACACGTCACTTCCTCTCAGTCTATTGACAGACTAGCTGTAAATTCATGCAGGAAGCGGGAGGGCTGAGGAAACTATTTACCAGCACCAATTCCAAAGTATGGAAGGAGAAGAATTTTGGTGTGCAGCTGCCTCTGCCACACACAGCATCTCGGCCTAGGTTATTATTAAATGCAGTTACTAGCATGGGCCAATTTTGAATTCTCTTCCACCACTTACTATTTTTATGACCATGAACAAGTAACTAGAACAATCTGGGCTTCAATTTCTTCATCTCTAAATGGAGACCATGCAGTACCTGCCCGATGGAATTATCGTGAGGAAAATGAGTTAATTGATGGAGAGTTTAAGACTGTATATGGCACCTGTGACTACTTTATAAATGTGGTTCTTATCGCTCAGCCAGTCCACTCTAAGCTCCCAGGAAGGCTCAAGACCAAGGTTTGCCATGAACAGGTGTTTTCCTCTTGCCAATGACTTAAAGCAAGGTGAGCTGTACTTAATGATGGATTCCCTAACAGTAGCACCCTCTTTCTGAGGTCACGAACAATCTATAATGCTAAACACATTGCAAGGTAAGAGACAGAGGGAAAGATGGCCAGGGAGGGTCAAAGAGAGAGACAGACAGATAGACAGACAGACAAACAAACTCCTCACTGGACTGCTTGAACCTTTATCGGAACTGTGCTGCAGTGGAAACTCTCTACGATCTTTGTTCTTTCCCGCTCTCCTTCTCAAGATCAGACCTGCACAGTGATCTGAAGGCTCTCCTCTCGCTGCTCTTTGTCCTCCCTCCACAGGCGTTTCCCCTCTAAATCTCTTGCTCATTTAATCCCGTTTTGGCATATGCTTCTTAGAGGACCCAAACTAACACACTAAATCAGTATTTCACAAGTATCTACTCAACATAAAATGAAGTTCTCCCAGGCTGTCCTTACTTAACCACAAGAAATCCTCTCCCCAGTTTTGTGTAACTTTACTTAAAATAAAGCTCATGCAGACATTTCATTTATGTGGGCAGTGGCTGGTTTTCTGTAATACTTAGTGCTACCTTCTTCAGAGCACAGCCCCTAAGACATGTGCAAAGGAGAAGGGAAAACCTGTCACACTGCTGGACTGATGCTTTGGGGCTAGAAAACATGTCAGCTTGGGTCAGTCAGTGCCTCCAGCGGGAAAACAAAAGGATACAGTGGGGGAGCACCTCTGTGGCAACATGTTTTGAGCAACGGCAAGTGAGGGAGCACCTGGCACTCTGACAGGCACTGGGGCTTCATAGATAAAGAGCCACTCGTTTCCCTCAGAGAGCTCACAGGCCAGAAAGAGATGGACAGGTAAACGAGTAGCTGTCATTTCTCTTGATGGGTGCTGGGTGAGAGTAAGTTCTGGGTGCTGAGCACAGATGTACAGGAGAGAACCCTTTGGGAGGAGGGAGTCAGAGAGCACATCCTAGAAGAGGCGAAAGCTGAGCAGCATTTCAGAGGTGAAGTCAGAATGGGCAGAGGCCAAAGGGAGAGAAAATGCACCCCACGTGAAAAAGCAGCTGCTGCATGGGTTTGAGGGAATGACAGAATGGAGATCATCTAGTCATTTCCCTTGTGGGGCTAGTAGAGACAAGTGAGGGCCTGGAGGGCAGACAAAAGCCAGTTTTCAGTGCTGCGCAAGTGAGACCTGCAAACACCTGTAAACACCTGTATAGCGGGATTGACGCCATTATCAGGGCTTGTAGGGTATAAGGCCTTCAGGGGAATGGAAGTATGCTCCAAACATCTGTAAAGTCCCTTAAAACCCAAATAATAGAATGGCTTAATGAAAATTATAAACAATTCAGAAATATTAAAAATATATTTTTCAACTTTTAGCTACTTCTTGGCAACTCAATTTGCTACTTTCTGTAAAAATTAGTATTTCCTTTTCTTTGTTCTGAAAATATGTTCATTAAGTTTCAAGGGATGGGGTATAGTGCAGAATATGTGAGCAGACATTTGATAACAGCATCCTGGAATTTGTTAATGATTTCATATTCAACGAATCCTTTAAAAAATCATGAATTTAGTCATGTCTCTGTAGCTTTTACCATGGTATATTGAAACATCCGGCTTCTTTATCTCCTTTTCTCCTGTCATTCCTTTTCTTCTCCCTAATCTTACCTCCTTCCCACTTAAGGCACATTTCTCCCAGTCAGGCTCTGAACAGATGGTTTCCAGCTTTGGTGTCCCTGGAAGACGTGAGAGGCTCTCTGCTTTGTCTGCTTCCCTCGTGCCAGCTAAGGTGACCACATTTGACCACCGCCTTCTGAACCCTTGGCTTTCAGTGGAACGTGGGTTATGCAGAAATGTGGCCCCAGATAACATCCCATCCTGCTCTGTGGACACAGTCCCCCTCCCTCTATCCCTGTTCCTGAGAACAATCAGCCCCCATCCCAGTTCTGGAAAATGTCCTATAATCTATGGTTCCAGGGAGCAGCTAAGAGTTTCAGTTTTCTAGTTCCTTGTTCCTGCATAGTAATATTAGGTGCATTTCTGGCTTCTTCTTGGGGCTTTTTTGGATAAGCTGACCCCCGTAGTAACTTACTGCTCTAAGAGTGCCCCAAACTGCAGTCTCAAACCTTCAAGTTAAAGCAACCTCATTAGGCAAACCCAGAAGAAGGAAGAGCTCTGTTTACCTGTCAAAAAATAGAGTTTTCAGTGACATGCTTTTAAAATAGCATGCCCCTTATATATAAAAATATTGTTTCCCTTCCACTCAGCTTTCCCAGGAATGTATGTATTATGTAAAACAAGACACACCTGTTTAGTTTCCCGAGGCTCCGAGGCTCCGGGTCCTGTTAGGTCTACTGCTGCTTCGTTCTGCTGCTGCCGAAAATAAATGTGTGAAAGACTTGCCACACGCAAGGATGTTTGATTTAAACTAATTGGACACAAATAATTTTAATTTGGGTTATGATCCAAGTGAAGCTGTAAGTGGACTCTTATTTAAGCCATATCTATCTGTGTAAATGGCCCACCAATTTTTTTTTTTTCTGTCATTGAAGAGCATGCTCCTTCTCACCCTTTTAGATATTGCTAGCACAGATATTCTTTAAAAAACAGGTAGGCTTCTCCGGCTATGTGGTTCTTCTTTGTCTGCCTGGTGCTGTTGAAGGGCAAAGGGCATTTGAAAGCATTGGTCTTCACATAATGCTACCACCTTGCTCTTAGCTTCTTCCATCACCACATGAAAGTTGCAGTTAAAAAACACACATCAAAGAGCAAGTCCCATTGAAAAGGCGAGAGCTGCCTGCTGAGCTGGCATTCAGAACCAGCGCTTTTGTTTCAGTGGCGACTCTGACTCTCCTCCACAGAGTTTTCTGTTAACTCTGGTGTGGCTTCTGACTCGCTCTTGATGATGTTGGAGTGTGTGTTTATGGCACTCACTTTTAATCAGTGCATTTGAGTTTCTGAAGTAAGAACTTCTTTCTCTATCAGGTTGAAACTTTCGAATGGAAATACGTTTGACTAGGTGTAAACTTAGTCCAGGGATACGATTTTAAATCTGGGTCTCCAAACTATGACATGTTTCGGGGGGGAGGAGTTCTTCTTTTTGCCATTTATTTTTTTAATTTAGTGATGATTTAATAAATATGCCCATACTTTTGAAGAGAGTTGCTTCCTTGACAGTGATTTATGTGGAGACTATGGCGAGAGGCAAGCTCTGGCCATTTGCAACCAACTTGGTTCTCCCTGTCTTGCCCTGCACACCCCGATTCTGCCTGCAGAATAGAGTGTGAGGAATTTACTCGCCACTAGCAGAGCCACAGATCTACAGCCAGTGGGCTCCTGCTGCAAATTCAGAAGGTTGGGCCAGAGCAGGCAGTGAATGAGATACACAGAGACTTACGAGTCACTGCAAATGTCATAGAAATCTCTTATCAGATTTCCCAGTCAGCCACAGGTGGTTAGCAGGATGCTCACCTGCTGTATCCTTGCTAATAGGTCAAAGTTCAGGATTCCAAACCACCATCTGTTTAAGTGGCTTCCAGATCCCATGTTAGGTTCAGTTGTGAATGAGACAAATCATGCCTTCCCCAAACTTGTGTTGGTCCTCTTTTCTCTTCTCTTCACTCGATACCTTCTGGCCCTCTTTGTAAACAAAACAGGTTCTCAGTGTTTGAGCTCCCAGTAGTTTAGTGCTGAACTCAGCTTGCCCCTTGCTTTTCACGTGACTCTACAGAGAGCCTTTTCCTGGTTCCCAGTCACCACCCTGTGCTCCAAGCAGAGTGCCACTCCCCATCTTACACATTTTTATCTATTGAACATTTATGAAGAATTAAAAGTTGACTTAGGAAGAAGTGTACTGGTGGAATGTCTTTGACATTCACCCATTCTATTCCAACACTGTCATTTTACAGCTAAGGAAAGTGACTTTCAGGGTGATTACGGTTCTTGACCAAGTTAGTTTAGTGGCAGAGCCAGAATTAGAACCAAGATTCCCCTGAGTCACCCCCTTGTGCATTTTTTTTATATTGCCCTGCACAAAACATTTTCCACCCTTGGGGCTTTTACATTTTGAAGAGAGTCAAAATTTTAGTTCATGTTCAATGATATAATTGATCAAACCTTATAAATGAGCTTTGGGCGTAGGCCATCAGATGAAGAATTCGTTCACTTGTCTGTGCAGTGGCAGGCTCAACATTCTCCTAGAGACTGAACCGCAGAGCAAAGGCTGGCATTCCTGGTGCTTCCTCGACCTCCCTGCAGCAGGCGACACAAAGTTTAGTTTTGCTACTTAAAGTCCATGTTGTCTTTCCTGAGAAGTTTAAATCAGAAGTACCTTCTGTCTGCAGTGATTATGATGCATCATGAGAACATGAAGGGGCTCACTCTGGAAAAAAGAGGAGGGACATGAGGTTCTCCAGAAAACCTGAAGTCAGCTCCACCGTACCAGACTGCGCCAAGCATATGCAGTGCTTCTCTGAGATTTCCACAAAAATTTAAATCTAAATCTCATTTGGATTTCTTTCCTCACTGATTCTACTCTCGTTCTCTTAGTGAGACTTCCATGAAACAATGTATTCACGCTTTTGGGTAGCAGTTCTAACAAGAATGGCTGATTTCTACCTGTGGAAGAGAAAGTATCATTACAACATAAACTAGATTTGCAGCCCGCCTTGTAGAAAGACATGGCACTTTCTGTAGAGATGGAGGTATTCTTTTGAAATTTCTGTTGCCATTCCAAAGGTGAATTGTGCCTATGATGATCTTTGTTTTCATTCATATAATGCTCTATTAAATTTGTGAAGTGTTATAAAATACATTATTTTATTGGATTCTCAAAACCAATTGGTCGAAGTGAAGCGGTTGGAACCAGGATGCTAAGAGTTAGAGAGGTGGAATCACTCTTTAGGATGGGAACCTTCAGGATCTTTTCTGACTCTCCAACACCATGCTTTTACATTTTGAGAAGCAGTCACATGCTGGAGAACTTGGGAAGGAGAAACACTTGTCAAAGTGAAAGCTGCAGTTACTGCACTACTCTTCCTGTCCAGCAAAAGGCAACAGAATTAGAATCGGCTTTCCATCTTCTCTATAACTTTTAAACAACACTGTCCTCCTCCTCTCATCACGCGAGTGTCAGTTTGTCTTCACTTCAGCTCTACCTTCCTTATACTCCTGGCCTCCTACATCATAAATCTTGATTTTTGAAGTGGAAGAATGGTCTGTACCTTGGGGACTGATGCTGATGTGTAAATTTTGCCTGATATTCTCCTATCTTCATCCATTAAAAAAATATTTTAATCAGTTTCTTTTATGTACTAGACACTATGTATCAGGGTGGGGATATAATGTAGGACATAACAGACATTGTTCCTGCCTTCGTGAGGTTTATGTTCCTCAGGGTGAGGGCAGATAATCGATCACTCAAGGATTTTGTTTGCAAGCAATAACTTAAGCAGAAAAGAAAATTATAGTTGCTCACTGAATCAATAGGAAGCTTAACAATCAAGTTTAAGTTCAGAAATAAGCAAGATCCAAAGGAGGGTAGGCAGCAGAGCAGCACAGATGAGGTCCTATTGCAGGAGCAGTTTGGGTAACGCATGCCACCGCCACCATGTCCTGGGCATCTGGTGTCACTGTAGCCCCATTCTCAAAGCTGTTACCCTGAATAATTCCTCACCATCTCTCTGTCTTTGTTTTATTTCCTTAAGATTTAAAATCTTGAGTAAGAATGTTAGATTGTCCAAGCCTATACTCCAACTGCTGACAGCATGGAAAGGGATACCTAAGTCTTTCACGCCCATAGTAAGAGGCAAAGCTCATCCATTTAACAACACACTCCTGTTAATCTACCTCAAGAACTGTTCTTTTGTCATTGCAAAGGGCAAGTGAATCATGAGAAAAATTTTAAAATTTTATACGAAATTCAACAGGAAGCCACTGAAGTGTTTTAAAGTAGAAAGTGATATTTGTCAGTTTACGTTAGAAAAAGAAATTTCAGTGACATTTTATAGAAAGTCTAAAATAAAAATTTTAAAAATAACTTAATCATTAATATTTGAGTTATAATTGTTAAAATAACACATGCATATTATATTAATTTAGGCTAAGTTATGCTAGATGCTGTAACAATCCCAAATTCTCAGTGGCTTATTTTATTTCTTATTCACATAAAGTCCAATGCAAATGTTGCTGGTTAGCAAGTTGTCCTCAGTATGGTCTTTCAGGGCCCAAGGCTCCTGCTACCTGGTGGAATCACCATCCCTTTCAGCCTTGGATTCTATTGCTGGAGGCTGGGCATATGGCCAGGAGCCAGGAGAAGAAAGGGTAAAAGATCATGTGATACATTTTTATGAGCCAGGCCTGGAAATGCTTCTATCACTTTCTCTCACATTCCATTGGCTAGGACTCAGTCATGTGGTCATCCAGCTGCAAAGGAGGTTGGGGAATATAGTGTATGTGTTCAGAAAGTAGAAGCAACAGGTTTTAAAGAACACATAACAGCTTGTGGCATACAAATAACTTAAAAAGTGATACGCACAGAAGGCTTAGAACAACAACAAAAAAATCAACTCCTTTCCACTATCCTGGCCCCTTCCGAGTCCTCTGAATCAACCACCTACAACTCTTTTTGAGAAGATCGACAGCAAGCATGACCCTATACTTAGTAACATACACCTTGTGAAGCAGGAGGCATGTTGCATTTGAGATTGTTAAAGTAATTCCGGGTCAAGAATTTGGAGTTCAGTGAGCTATGTCACCAGCCACTTGGGTGGCAGCGTCAAGGTATCCCCATCACTATAGATCAGTATTTCTCAGTCTCCGCACTATTCACATTTTGAGCTGAATAACTTTTGCCGTTGGGAGTTGTCCTGTGCACTGTTAAGGGGTTTAGCAGCATCCCTAGCCTCTATCCACTAGATCCCAGTAGTACTCCTCCCCCTAGCTGTGACGATCAGAAATGTCTTCTGATGCTGTATATGTGTCCTGGAGGGCAACTACCATAAAGGTTTGACCTGGGAGACCTCAAGGGAGGAAGGTGGACCCCGTTACTACGAGTCTCAGAAGATGGTACTGCTGAACTTTAGGTAAGAATTCCCTGTAGCTTAAATTGTAGATAAAGCTGAAGATGTGGCTATAACATGAATAGTGTGTTTGATGTGAAAGACCATGCTAGATGCTTTCCACCATCATCCAATTTTAAGATCAAGGAGTCACTTTCTCCATGACTCCCTCTTCCCTCCATGTCTCCTCCCTGTCACATCTATTGGCCAGAAACATGGCAACACTTGAACAGAAGTTGAGAATTGGAGGACAGAGAGAACTGTGTGTTAACCTGATTTCTCTGTTGTCGCCCAAACCATCTTTGTTTTGTTTTTTGTTTTGTTTTTCCTGAAGTGCAGCCGTCTGGTGGATAGAGATTGACTCTACATCTCTGATTCAGCTGTCCTGTGGAGACAGAGACATTAAAGAAGAATTAAGAATGAAGACAAGTATATTGATTTCCCTCACCAATCTCCTCCAACCGATATTTCTTAATCACAGAACAAATCGGAGCCCTGCTAAACTACTTTAATGAGCATCCGTTCTAGTTCTGTTCACACGATGGGACGGGAAGTGATCTTCCCGCTTCCCTACCTGGCTCCTCTCTGTATTTGTGATTCTCTTTCACCTATCACATAGATATTCTATTTTGTGTACATGCATACATACGTTTTTACATTTTTATCTGTGTTTTGCTGTAGCGCCAGAGGCTGATTGTAGTAGATCATCATGAGGCACCAGAATATTTTGTAAGACAATGAGCCTCTAGAATCTCAGTATCCGAGGAACTAATTTTGCGCAGCAAGAGGGGGAAAAAGGAAAGAAAAACAGTAACTATGCATCTGGTTTCTAGACAGTATTAGGATGGCATAACTTGTTCCTGTTTGAGTAAATTCAGTGGATTGTATTATACAGTGCCTGCTTAAAATGTGTAGCCAAATCAGTTGTTCTTTAAATTAAAAACAAACCCTATGGCTTTCACGGCCCCGAGTGTGTGCCTCGTATTTGCAACTCTGTTCAGGTGAAACCAACTCTTATCCCAAGAGGGTGGGCAGGCGGGAGAACTCGTAGCGCACAGGCATAAATTTCTTTCTCTTTCCAAATGATATTTTATAAAATTGTAAAAGAAATTGACACCCTAAAGTGCCTGGGTAATGCCATGTCATAAACTTCGTACTATAAATTGGAGAGCAGGGCCAGGCTTCTGTTCTGAGCAGCGCTGCATACCCGGAAACTGGGTCCATGTTTCCAGGCCTGTTTCTGGCTTTGTGTCACCCAGGGGAAATCAGTGCTTTTGTCAGGGCCTGGATTGCCCATCTCCAAAGTGTGGCTATATACTTCCCTCCCTCCCTTTCTCCTTCTTCAGCTGTACCTTGCATTGTTGGGTATTCAGAAAATAGATGAGCCAATGTTTATGAAACACTTTGAAACTAAGGGAAATAGTCTTTTGCAAGTCTAAATTGTTATCAGCTATATTGTTATCCTTATTGTTACAGTGTACATGCTGTTGCATGTTTCAAATTGCATACAGTAATTACCTGAGTATGTACAGTAATTCAAGTACCATCCTAGTACTTGGCATTAGTATTTCACAGCAACTTGCAGGGCATTAAGTAGTGCGGGGATTCTAGCCCTTACCATTTGACTGTTTGTTAAGGACTCAGAATTTGTTAAGCACCATAATTAAGAGAATTTTAAGCCATATCTTCCAGGGACTTCATAATCTCTGACATCCTCTCTCTGGCAATAGTCTTGAGCTATAAGAAATTCCCAGAATACTAAAGCTGTCAGAAACGTTTGCATTTATTTCCTTTAATGCTGCCAGTTTACAAATGAAGACACCAAGACTCAGAAAGATCCGATGACTCTCCCAAAGTCATGTAGTTAAGTTAAGGTGTCACAACTAAATCCACATCTCTGAATTTCCTGTTTAACAGTCTTTTCATTGGCCTGCCCTACTTGGGGAAAGATGGAATAGAAAATAATGGGTGGAAAGGTAGGTTGTTTGGCTGAGTTGAGAGATTTCTCAAGAGGGATAGAGCCCCAGTTTATTCGGGGTTTTGAAGATTTCCCCAAATGCATTCTAAAAGAGGGTAATTGAGGTGGACAGGAAAGATGGAGGTTGAAATGTAGCCCGTGGGTTAGAGATACTGGGCATGATTAGAAGACTATAGAATGGGTTTCCCTAAAGAGCCACAGCCTCATCTTCTAGCATGAAGTTGTTCTCCTTGAAGTCAAGCTCCTATACCTGTGAAGGAAACAAGTGGGCTCCATTTCCTACCACCTTCACAACTGGAGTCTAAATGAGGACTGGTACTTAGTTGGTGTAGTCTGTAGAAGACACACCAAAGTTAATGATCAATGATGGTGGAGGTGATTATCTGGGCAGATGCCAGTGGAGAAGTACATCACTAACTATGAAGCAGTGATTCCTATTACTGTGTGGAAACACTTATGGTTGACAGATATTCTCCAGGTGGTCCATGGGCCAGTCTTTCATCATATTACTATTTTTTCACAATGCAAGACTGTTGCTGCCATGAATTAGTAAAGAGCTTATGATATTTAATGCAACTCAGACAACCCAAGTTGGGTTTTCATCAGCAACATTGCATATTCCCTTTTTATTCTGTTGGAAATTTTTTTTTTCCAGTGAGTCATCAGAGATCACCTTTGCTTCAGTAGGCTAAAATTTAAACAGAAAGACTTATTTTTGGTAAAGAGATCCATATTATTCCTAGGAACATGGAAGAGCTAATTATATGACCCTGAAGTTCATTATAGTGTCGCATATACGAGACTAGAAGGCAGCGGATGGCAGAACTCGTACTGACTTACCTACCAAGTAGCTTTGTAATAAAACAACTCACTTAACATTTCAGGGCCTCACCTTTGTATTCTGTGAAATGACAGAATTTGCTGAAATCAATTCTAAAGCCCCCTCTAGTCATAACATTATAGGAATCTAAGTGAAGTGAAAAATGATGGTACAATCTAGGAAGTAGCTTCCTGGGATGATATGGAACTTCTATAAGATATGGTTATAATACTTCTGAAACACATAAATTACAGCAAATGACACAGGGGTCAGAGCCCTGAAGTATCAAACTTCCAAGGTATGAGATAATAACTTTATTTTGATGCTCTTACCAAACCACCCTTTTCCAAAAATGACAAGAATGTTTTTAACCATAGGTATTGAGGAGTGACATAACAAAACATTGGCCATTATAGGCTATATCATTGTTTCTTACTCCATGCTATGGAATGATGGGCCATCAGAGAGAGGAACCAAGGTGCAGACTTGCTGAGATGGGTGTTTGATGGTAAAATATCACTTAAAAACATCTACTTGGCGTGACTGAAAATTGATAAATCTACTTGTCATGTGCCTAATGGAATCCATCTTATTTTTTTTAATTATCTCATTCCACATACACAAACACACACACAAACACACAAACACACCAACCCAGTAAGGTTGACATGGACTAGACAACTATACAAACAGAAAATTTGCCCCTCATGAATTGGGGCCACAGAGTTTAAGTTTTCATTGCAACATAGAATTCCCATGGCAGAGGAGTTCCCGTATTGCCAGTGCAGGCCCCAGTAAGGTTGCATTGTGTGTGTGCCTCCAGCCCTCAAGTTTGAGGAAATAAAGCAGTTTAGGGAGGCGATGTTGAGAAACCTCTCGTTTCTGCAAAGCCATCTTAATCATGCCTGCCTCTTTTCTTTGGGTTGATTTACATAGCAGTGTGACATTTCATCATTAAGGAAGCAGGTCCCAATCTTCTGTGTCTTTTTCTTGGCTTGTCTGGCAAGCAATTCTCTTTTGCAAGCTATGAAATCCTTAAGGAGGACTTCCTGGCAAGGGAAAAATCCTCAGTCATCCAACAGTCTCTCACTTTTCTATTTTAAATCTTGGCCATGCACATATGGTTGGGCATGTGTGTCTAAAAATTTCTTCCACATTGACTAACTTGAGCTATTTAATAGATTGTGCTGGCCGTGGGCCTCTACAGCAAATCCTGCGATGCTCATCTCCCTCCCTTGGGAGGCAGGAGCCTGCCTCCTGCATTTGCCTTTGTACTTTCCTTGTAATCTCCCTCTCTGGCCCTGTTAGAGCATGAAAGTTAAAACCCGCTTCTCTGCTCATTGTCTTGCAATTAACATAGTCTCTGTTCTCCTACTTCCAGCAGAAAAGTGAGATCTCCAAATATCTTGGTTAATGTCCCAGCAAATGCACTTTCCTTAGGGCTTGGTTAGGGACATTCTAACCCATTTCTAAGGACAGAAGAGCCCTAGGACACATCTACCCTATGCTTTTTAAGGCCTAATGGTGTGTGTGTGTCTGTGTGTGTGTGTGTGTGTGTGTGTGTGTGTGTGTGTGTGTATGTGTGTCAGAGAGAGAGAGAGAGAGAGAGAGAGAGAGAGAGAGAGAGAGATGGAGAGAGAGAGAATTTAATATGTCTTAACCTTAACTTTCATGCAAAACTTGGAACCTCTTATCTCCGACAGTTCCAAGCACAAACATGGGTCCTATTAGGTCCTCAGGCCCTCAGAAATAATGGTTGAAGTGAATTTGAAAACAAAGCTGGGTTCTGGCAACTTAGCTCCTTTTTTCAGGTTGTAAAGAATGGGGCCAAAGGGACAGAAGAGAATGGTGGACACATGCACCCAGAGCTGATTCTCAGATGTGCCTCCTCTGTGCATGCAGCCTGAACAACTATGCTTTTTAGCAACTTCGAAGCTGGCAAAATAATACCCTGTGATCCAAAAGAATGACTACCCTGCCAGAAAGTGAATGGTTTTGTCTTCCCAGAGGAGACTATTCGTAAAAAGACAAAGAGCAATAATTACAATAACAACAACAACAACAACAACAACAACAACAACAATAACAACAACAATAGCATGGGGGATAAGCTGTAGATTAATAGAGTGGTTTAAAAGCCTGCAGACTTTCTCCCACCCCCAGTTTTTCCAGGAATTACATATGTATTGTCATATTCTGTGCCTGGACTGCTTGGCAGTGTCTTAAAGCTTGGTGCTGCTGCAGGAGCAGCAATATTCTCCTCCTGCTGGGGTGGCCCCAGAAATTTCATTTTTTGTTGAATGGTAAATATGTCCCCTGAAGTTTATCACAAACAGCATGAAGAAATAAAGCTCCACGTGGCTGGTATTCGGTAGATCTTCCTCTCTACCAAAATGACAAGCCCTTAAGTAAAAAAAGTCTGAAGGGTTGTGATAGATGAGAGTAGTGGGCTTACCTTCTTGGAGGGGTGCCTTGGCAGCACACATGGTTTCAAACTTTATATAAAAATAATGCTGCTGCAGTAAAAGGGAAGAACGTGTTGTCATTTTTGGACTTCAGACAAAGACAAGAGTAAACATGCATTAAAATGAAACCTCTCTTTTTAAGTTACCTTTCTCTTTCTAGAAATTGCATCAGAAGAAAATGACACATAATACTGCATATCTTTTAAGGATGTAGCAACCTCCCAGGATAATCCACAAAATTGTTACTTTCCCAACTGCTAGTCAGATGTATAATGTCTGAAGGCATCACCAACATTTCATTGTGATTCTACGATCTCAACTTTGTTAGAAATTGCCAATTCAGACGTCATAATGCAACGGCTTTTGCTTTTGTTGGGATTTCTGAGATGAAGATATTTAAAAGCAGTTGGGCCCCCTTTTCTTTTTTATTTCATTACGTTTCCCCACCTCTTGGGAAGCTTCTTCTTTATCTTGCGTCACTCATTTTCTTCTAGTTTGACAATTTTCTAAATTCAAGCACTCTACTTAAGGGTGTCAACACGGAGAGCCTCACAACACAGAGTGTCACAGAAATGGAGCACACACCTTTGCTGATCACCCTTTAAAAGTTTAAAAGCAATTGCAAAAGGACTTGGGGAACTGCTGCCCAGGGTGTTTTTTTCTGAAGCTCTTTTCTTATCTGTGACTGAGAGGAAGGAATTCCAGGTAGTGAGTCTCACAATTCCTCCTCATGCTTGCAGTTTGGGCCTGCTCCTTCTGAAAGAGCAGGAATGAACACTACTGCAGAATTACTGAGAGGTGTTCCAGATCCTGCCATATAAACACTGAATCTTTGCATGGCCCTCACTGTGTATCAGCCCCTGTTGTGAGGTGCTTTACATCTGTCACCTCCTTATGCCTTGTGACAAGGTATTAGGCAGGCATCATTATTCTATTTTGCCAGTCAGGAAACTGAGGCAGAGAGTGGCTATGAAACTTGGCAGGTCACAGAGCAGTCAGGCTATCTGGCATCAGAGGCCAAACTCATAACTGCTCTGCTGACCACATTTCATCAGTGGAAGAAGCTTGTAATTTAAATGTAAAATGCCAAATTGTACTGTCGTTTGACTACCGAGACCACAAGCCATCTTTCCATGAGTAGTGCTTGTGACTTAATTTTTATTTTTCATTGTTTGTGTTATTCCTCTCTGCTCATCTTGGGACCAGTATTTTTATATTTTTAATACTTGCTTGGAAGCATGAAGATAACAGTTCCTATTCCTAGAAAAGTTCTGTAAACATACCCACATTGGAATCAAATGCATGATCTTTTTTATTAGTACCTCCTATTTCTTTATGTAGCCATCCAGCTCAGATGATTGGAAATGACCTGAAATCAGGCTGACACTCTCTCGCTACTGTATATAAATTCAGCCATATATAGTGTACCAGGGGATATAAAGCTACAATACTGTGTTACTAATTTGGACTTTTATTTTGTGGAAATTGTTTTACAAACATTAGAGAAAGTGACTAATATTCACTCTTCTAATAAATATTTATTGTTTCTAACTGTGCATATAAAACTATGCTAGATGAGGCAGGGGATAAGATGAAACTTAAATAAGGGTCTCTTCCTTTGGGGAAATCATAGTCTAATAGGGACAGATGATGGAGAATGAAAGCTCACATAACAAAAACAACTGAAAGTCATGATGAAGTAAATATAACAAACTAGTACACCTGAATAGCTAAAACACAAATTTCTCTGAATTCGAGAGTATGGGAAAGAAAGACAGAAAGACTAACTAACATTTATGATGAAACTATGCTATTCCAGATGTTTTCTTAATGTGTTTTGGGCTGCATTATCACAATAGCCTTATAAAGCAGATGTGATTATTTCCTTGTTTTACAGACAGAGAAGGAACTGGTCCAAAAGAATGTCTTCCCTACCAGAGGCGAACAGTTTCTCTTCCCCATGATTCTCACTGTGGTTCACCTAAGTATCTGCTGTTAGATTTAGATTTTTGAAGCCAGGTCTTAGGCTAGAGTGGTCAGAGAAGGCTTCTTGGAGGAGGTAGATGTGAGCTGATCAAGATAGAGAGCATATGGACAGGGAGAAGTCAAGATGCTTGCTGGCAGAAGAGAAGATTGTACACACATTGAGCCAGAGAAGATTTAATAGTAATAGAACACTTATTCAGGGAAAGAGTTGGAGATACTGTTAGAAGGAGGCAAGAAGCTAGGTTTGCATCAGTATGAACTAATTTTGGTACAGACGACCACAGTGCATGCACACACACACACACACACACACGCACAATCACCAATCTTTCAAACATATTGCTACATTTAATCTGGAATATAATGTCAATAATATTTTCACTCTACATGAGATTTATTAATTTTTTTCATATCAAAATATATAGATTACATAAGGTAATTATCTTTTTCTTCCTGTTATCATTTATTGAATTCTCTTTGGCGTTAATAAGCTGTGTCAACTTTAATGTTTGCCTTACCTTCTTACTGTCTGGGTCATCACTTGCTTTACTTGAAGAGGTAAAGGAATCCCTGTGGATCCAAATGTTGCATTCTGCTTGGGTTTCCAAGGGACTAGAAATGGAGAGTAGCAACTGCACAGTGTTCTCTCTGGGACATGCATAACTTTCTGACTGACTATAATGTCGCATTCTAAAATATTCAGGTTGCTTTCGATGTTCATTTCATAAAAAATTAATGATCATGAAAGTATTATCATATTTACTTTAAAACAACTATTTCCTACATTTTAATTAAAAGTTGTAATTCACTATATTTTGAGCAAGGTATCTTAAATCTTCATCTTATTGGTAATGGGTATTGGGCTGGAATCAGAAATACAAGCGTTACTTAATGCAAACAGCAAAATCTCAGCATTTCTAGAGATATGGTCCTGTTTATTTCATGTGCTGCACTAACTCTGCCTTTTTAATTAGAAATATCATCCTGCTTATGCAAGAATCCTGGGAAAGGGGCATTGTCTTATTCATTATGTATTCCACGAGAATCGCAAGTGGACAAAACCAAGAATAATATGATGAGTGTTGTGTTATTAAAGTACTTTAATAAGGTTACTCCCTCAGTAGCCTGAGCTCCTCAAATACCCATTTCTTTTTCAAGAAGTGAGCTGCATGGAGCAGGATGCTGGGTGCTACTCTGGGTATGCATGAGGCCCCCTTTTTGTATATATTTTACAGATTTCTATGGGTATACATCCAAGGCTAGTTCCTCTTCCTTTTTAGTCTCCTGTCCTACCTTAGGGAGTGATGTCCTAGAAAGTCTTGGAAATTCTATTTTAGTTCCATGATATAAAGAGAAAATAGTTTAAAATAATGATGTATGGAAAAAGGATCTATAAACAAATATTCACATTACATTTGGGGCATTTCTCTGTGCACTGTCCTGCTATATTTACCCCTCTTTTCACAGCTCCCACCAACTAAAAAACATATTGGTTAAGGATTGAATCTATAACGGTTTTCATAAAAAAATAAAATCTTAAATGATACTAAAATTGTCTTTTAAGAAAGAAAATCGAAGCAGTGAAGAAGGGTGGGAGGCAGGAAAGAGGGAGAGAAGAAAGGGAGGGAGGATAAAAGGCAGAGACTAGGTGAGGGGGGAGAAACGAAGGAGAAAAGGAAGGTTTTTTTTTAAGGGGGCCCAGCCGATTGCAGCAGAGCAAAGACTTATCTATATGCATTACTTTGATTTCAAATTATTTTTAGCACGGCTTTTATTGTACTCATTGTTACATACATAAATCTTTAAAGTAATACGTTTTGTAAGAAATGGTCATAAAAATTTACAGCCAGTAACTTTTCCCCTGTCCCTTACAATGATATTCTACTAAAACCATTAAATGGTTCTCATTAATGCCCTTTAAATGATTGTGTAATGACCCACAATCGCTTGTAAGTGAACAACCATTAAAGAATTACCAGTTCTTAGCATGCTTTTAAGTACAGCTTAAATACATGGGAGGTAACATATAATATATTAGAAAAAGTATTAAATTTGAAATAGTAAAAACACATTCATCACAAAAGAATGAGTAGGTATGCAACTCTACCCTGCAATGACCACGATTCCCACTGAAACACATTATTACAGTAGATTTTACGGCATTTGTTCTTTTTCCGTATTGAATCATTTTCTTTTTTCTGGGATTAATAATAATAATAATAATAAAACTCTGCCACAACAGGAATGAAAGTGCATATGAAAGCAAATGGGGAAAATAATTAAAGCCATGTATAACAGACAGCAAACTATCTGAACAAAAAGTGAACAATCTATCCCCCAGATATTTCTACAGGAGGGCAACAATGCATTTTTTTTTTCTAACCATCTAGATATTTGATAAGAAATAGTCTAAGCACTTGGATGATTGCGTTTTTTACACTTCAAAGTATTCTGCATCATAAGAATATGGTCAAAAATAGCAAAAAACAACAACTCTGACTGAAGATGTGAGGTCAGATTAATCCCCTGCTATTCCAGGCATGTTATATAGCAAACTTACCCACCCTTGTAGACTTGGGCAGTCAATTTACCCTAAACAAAAACTGTCAAATGAAGAATTTGGTGACATTTGTTTTTGAAGTTGTTTCACTCCAGACAGACGTAGTTTGTACTCAAGTGCCATGTATGGTGTAGTGGCAATAGAACCAGGGCCACGGGAATCTTATCACCAGATAAAGCAAGGCTCAGGGTGAGCGCAATGCCAGGGACAAGAGAAAAACAAATTAATTGATTAATGTATTCATCAGAGGGAGGAGGGAGGTGAGGGTGGGAAGAATTTGGGGCCAGAAGACACAGCTACATAATTTTGTGTCATTTACAAACTCAAGGTCAACATTGAATTCCCCAGCTGCCATCTTCTTGGCCTCCTCAGATTGGTGACGCACTGTTTTCTGCTCTTCAACAAGCTCTGCTTATCCCCACGTGTGTAACTAATTGCTTTCTTCTGGTGCAGTGAGCCAGGTTCAGGGAAGCGATTCCTAATTCTACAAATGGTGAAATTAGACTTACAAAGGCGATCAGACTTGTTTCTCTATATCATGAAAGCCTTAGCTTAGCTTTCACTTCCTCTGGGCTCCTTTCCTCGCCACACACAGTTGTTCCCATAATATGGTCCCATAATATCTGGGGGAGCAGGAACCATGTCCATCCTGTTCACACCCAGATTCTGCATCCCTAACACAGTGCCCAACAATGCTGGGCTCTTAGATAAATATCAGGTTATTAAGCTTACCCAGAAAGGTTGCAAAATAAGTTCTGTTGGTCGAGTAAACCTGATTATTCTAAATAAACCATTATTCAAAAACAAAATGAAGTGGGAGATTTATAGATTGTCATCAGAAAGTAGAAATCTAAGCCTGTCAAGACCAAAATAAATCTCAGGCATTTTTAAGTCTCTGCTTTTTGTGTCTCCTCATCCACGTTGGTCCCATTCAGTCTCTACCCTCTCCCTCTACCCTCTTCCTTGCCACAAAGCCCCATTCCCTCTAAAAGCACTCCCAGTTTACCGTAGTCCATGGGTATCTTTGTACATTGAAACTTCATCATATTTTAAAAAAGGGAAATTTTTCTGTAGTTCTGGGTATTGGTAGGTTTGTGGGCAGCACCTCCTGGGTACCCTCCAGTCGCGAAAGTGATGGAAGATTGTGGGTTAGAGGGAGAAGGCTTAGGTTAACTTGAAGACTGACCTAATAAAAAGCATTTGCCTTAACTGATGTGTAAAGTAAACCAAGCACAGAAACCAAGATGAAAACAGAGCACAAAAACAAGCCCTTTATACAACCAGTATTTTCTTAGCTCCCTTTTAGCTGGTAATCTTTCTTAAAGTCAGGGACCTTTCTCATCTATGATTGTGAGGACACATCCAACTCTGAGCCTCTTCCCGGCATGTCTGGCAGTGGCTGCCACACTGTGTGCTATTTAAGAAGCTCTGTTTGGCTCATTGCTCTTCAGAGGAGAGGAGCATATGGCCTTGACTGTTAAAAATATTCATGAGTCATGTTGCCCAGTACTGAAGTACAGCCACCTCAAGGGCAATTTTCCAACAGCTCATATTGGTTTACAACATGGAATGAAGACCAGATGAAGTTCCAGGAGGTATTTAGAGGAGACAGAATGCAGTGACGCAAGTAAGAATTTGGTCACTATGCTGAGTTGCATGTCCCTTCTGGAAAGAGGCATGGAGTGTTGGTAGAATATCAAAGTGAAGGGCCCCACTCTCTGGTTCCATTTATAGACCTAGTATTCTGGTAAAACCTTCTGTAGAAGGAACTGTAGTAGATGTGAGAGTGAGGGTTACTCCATTCGTGGACTTCCCAGAGACTTTCTTCTTCTTTCCATGACCACTAAGAACTCACTTTGCCTCATGGCATTTGTTTGGTCAGAATACACATGCTTTAACCCCCACGCTCATAACAGAAGATTCTTCAAGAGACAAGTGTTCAGGATTAAAAAAGTTAATGCTTTTAGGGAACTTATCACAAAGTTTAGATTGTGGATTTTTGTTATCATTTTGGTGGTTTTTATTTTTAACATTTCTGAAAGTTTCTGGGGAAATGGTCCTGAGTGTGTTTGGCTTCCTGGGGACGTTTTATGTGATTTGTCAAATACTAGTGTTCAAGAAGTACAGTTAAAACAACAGGGGCTGGGGGATAAAATGGCTTAACTCTCAGATGGTCCAAGAGTAGATAGGCGGGACGTCTATAATAGTTTCATGATTGAGAATACAATGTACTATTTGCCCTTTATCTTTCATTCTATTGTAAAATAATCATTAGTTCATTTATCTGAAGCGCTCTTTTTCCTCACTGTGTATCCTGTTTAAACCTGCTCCATGTGGGCAACTGCACCTGACTATAATTTCGGGAACACAAATTGCAGTGGTTCAGCGCTTTGTGATTCCGCTAATAAGTTAATGTCACTCCCATCTCTTGGCACAATTCAATTCAGAAGGGCTGCAATGTATCATTAATGTATTAACAATTGTTTTTAGACTGAGTACCTGGAATTAGTCGGGAGCCTGACGATCCAAAACAGACTGACTGGCAGTGTTTGGGAGCCCCAAGGAAATGATTCTTGTTTAAGCATCTGCATTATCAGAGCAGCCCAAGTACTTCAAAGGTTTATGCAGGATGCTCAAAATAGGCACCTTGCCAAACAGAAATTGAAACACATATACGTACTACACTATTTGCCTTACAGAAATTAATTTTCAGCCTGCAGCACCTAGGATTATTTAATATTTATCTTTAGCAGCAAGAAGAATCTATTATTTTATGAGTTGATTTTGTTATTTTACCTGAGTGTTTCAGTCAGTCTTTCCACTAGGAGACACTGTGGTCTCCCCTATGCCCTGCTTATCGCCCTCTTTTTAAATTATTAAATTTTTTAAGTATTTGGAAACAATGAGAAAATTTATTTTTTTATCACTCCATTTCCACAGTGGGTTCCCAGGAAGAAATGATCAGGTCTTTGCAGTGATCTGAGAAAATTTAAAATCCCAGGATCAGTTGAATGGACTTGGTGGTGGTATAGTTGCTGAAGAAATGCTTTTAGATTGCAAGTAAGGAAACAGTTCTAGAGGGTCTCTCAACCTTTGTGACCTGGGAGAGATCCTTTACCTTTTCCAGAGCCTCCCCCTCATCATCTGTTTCTAATTAATTTAGAGTCAGTAGTCCCTACAGAGCTCTTTCCTCTAGCGATTTGTCATTCTGAAATGCCACCAAGGTCCCACCGTTCCTCCTTCTGTTCAAAAATTCCAAAGCGTTGTATGTTGATTGTTTGCTCCTGTGAAATGAAAGCACCAAGAAAGGAATATGTCACTATGTCAAATAACAAAATGACTGATAGAGTATCAGGGGGACTTCAGTGTATAAAAAACTACAATATTGCAAAGTATCTTGTAGATGGGAACTGTTAAATATCAATGAAGCATTGCTGTGTCTGCACCGTCAGCACTTTCCTGTGACCACAGTGAGAGGGATGCTAAAATGTCATTTCATGGACCACATTATGTGCTGCTTACGATGAATATTCTGGCCATGGTTTATTACATTTTTGATAAATTGTAACTTCTTGGACCCAAATTTGGTTAGCTTATCTCTAGTGCCATTTAAATATCTTAAAAGACTGAATTTGCCCCAAAGATTTAATCATCATTCAGCAGCGGTCTGTAACCATGTGGTACTAATTTAAATTACTGTAGCAATGGACAAGTCTCTATCCAGAAATTAATAAATGCAATTTATAAGGAATGTTAAGTAACAACTAACAATTTAATGCTTTGTGAGTTTCAGCCAAACTGATTAAATAATTAAAACAGATTTCTAGGGATAGGGGAAGAGATTTTAACATAAAAGAGATAAACAGTTTGGGAATTGTATGCATTCTTTCAGACATTTAAGATAATTAAATCCAAAACCTATGTTAAAATAACACTAAAGGTCTGGTTTAAATCAGCACTGGGAATTGCTACGTTAAGAGTTGAACACCATCTTCAATGTCTGCCCCATTGTTTTAAATAAGGCATTTGGGGACTCTCGGAGCACTAGGTCAGTTTACAAAGCATGCTATTGGTGGAACAATATTGGTCTCAGGGACAAATAAATGTATGCAATGGAACTTCCTTCTTATCATGATGTTTTTAGGTTTTTATTAAGCTAACTGGATGTTTAGAATATTCTCAGATCTTTGTACAAACTTAAAACTTTCTTGTACATGGTCTTCAAATTCTTATCTGTTCAAAAGGTACAAAAATTTAGAGATTAAAGTTGTTTTGATTTAATGTGCAGTAAGTGTATATGTACATTTATGGCCTTAAAATATCTTATTTTGCAACAAATTGTTGAGAGGTTGTATATGCACAGGATAGGTATGTCTTTGAAACAAAGATTAATAAGGCATGGAAGCATTCTGCTTTCTGAAGAATAATAATTTTGTAGGCAGCTAAAGCAGATGGGTAGTCTTGATAGAAGAGACCATGGATTGCAATAGAATGTATTCCTTTTAAGGATAATTTTTAATGATTTACACAAATGCCTCAGAAGATGTTTGTCAATCATCCTTTACATTTTATCTGTAGAGCACCAACCCCAGTGGAGAAAGACTATTTACTCACTTATGTCAGAGCCTCCTACCTTAGCTGTGCAAACTCTGAATGGTGGTATCTACAGGATAGAGTGGAAATGTGAAGTTGTTTGAAAATACCTTTTTCTGGGTGTACCTGGTTTGTGAATGCTATCTGGTTGAATTTTTGCTGACATGGTCAGCTGTTTTGGGGTTAGATAGATGCAAATTTCATGTTCTACTGCCCAATAGGTTTAGAATTCATTTTCTCCCAAATTGAATGTGTCGTACTTTGCTCAAAATGTACTTTTCCTTATATCAAAACCAACTTATCCTGGTTTGCCTAGGGCTGAGTGGTTTTTCAGGATGCATGTTTTGAACTGCAAAAACTGGGGAAGTCCTAGGCAAACCTGGATGAGTTGATCATCCTACCTTTTAACGTCTCCTCTTATCTTCTCTATCTTGACTATCATACAGAACTTTTCTATTTCTTTTTTTCTATACCCAAATTTTCACTGAGTTCTATTAAGTTCTTCTTCTCCAGACTCTCTTATTGCTTTGGCTCAAGCAACATCAGGCTTTTGCGTGAACTATGGAAGCCACCACTAAGTTGAACACCCCACTTGTAGATTTGCTTTCACCTTAATCTTCCTACAACTCAGCTTCCAGTAATATTTTTAAATGCTTATTCGCTTTGTTAAGCCCTCAGTGTTATTTATTACACAAAATCTCCAATTTACATACAAGGGAATGGAGTCAGAGTAAGGCTCTTCATCAACTGGTATCTGCCAAAATTTCCAAGGTCACTTCCATCCATACTCTTTCAAGTCTATTCTCTAGCCACTTAGAGGTTCATGGTGGCAGAATACTAATTCACACTTGTACTCCTTTGACTATAGTCTTTCCTCCCAGCCCCCTTTTTAATCTGGAAGACAACTAATTATTTTCTAAGACCCAGTTCAGACATCACATTCCTTTATAAAATTCTCCCTGCCCCCAAATAAAACTGACTACTGCTAATTCTGTGCTAGACTGTACCGTGTAGATTCATAACATTCTTAAAAACACATGCTTGTAGTTATTTATTTACTTGTTAGTCTTCTGTTCTAGATCATGTACTCTTTTAGTGAAGGGAAAGTGGTTTATTAACGTTTATGTCCATATTTTGTTATCAGGTCTGACACAAAACAGGCACTGAAATGTGGGCAGAGTGAATGAAGAACCTCTCTTCCTGCGTAATGTGAACTGCACTGAGATAGCAGAACATTATGTGGTGAGTCTCCAAGAGCTTGGATAAGGCCCTTCCCTTATCACCTGGATGAAACTTAAAGTAGTGATTTACTCATTTGTCATCTGATTATTGTATCATCTGTTTGCTAATAGAGTAACTTCCAAAGGCAAATTTTATGCCCACATATTAGAGAGGTGCCATTTTATATCGCTTTTTTCTTATGCTGTATTAGCTTTGACACAAACCTAGAAAATGATATTGACTGCCTAGCCAGCATTAATCTCCCTTCCCTGCCCCATTCCTTTATTCATCCAAACAGAACCTGTTTATTTCAGGGTCACCTCTCTTCTGCAGAATCACGTATTTCTGAAAAAGTTGTGTCTGTCCACAAGGGGATGGCTCCTGATTAATCTAAAACAATTCTAATGGCCCTGTTCCACAAAGCTACCTGAGGATGCCTTGAAGTTCTGGCTTGTAACACAATTCTTAGCAAAGGTACTAAGGAAGAAATGATCTCATTTTCTGGATGTCATTCTGTTTATATGTGACACCTGAAACTACTGTGGCCATGTGGTGACATTGAGGGAGGCCAGCCTTTCAATGAAGCCAACACTGAGACCAGCATAGCAGAGAAATAGAAGGAACCTAGTTCTTGATGTCATTATGGAGTCTCTGATCCTGGCCAGCTAGAGCCCTCACCCTTCTTCTTCTGTGCTTATAATTACGTTACATGCAGCTGAAAGTCTCATAGCTGACGCAGACAAGTTTAGCCTTATAATCTAAGAGGTATAGGCTATTTTGTTCAATACATACTATAGGGAACATCAAAGGTAAGGATAAAAATGCTTAGAGTCTATGAAGAATCAAGGCAGAAATCAAAATGACTACCTGAGAAGATTCAAATTCTGCCATTTATCCAATACCTAAGTGAATGAATCAGTCAGCCAATGAAGATTCTTTTGGAAGAGTTGTACTAAGTGCTTACAAGGAACACAAACTCTAAGCTGTCTCAGCCTTTTCCTATATGAGCTAATGGTCTTGTTAGTGAGCTGGGGCAGTGACCTAAATTACTACACAATAAAAGAGAAAGTAATGGTGTATTAGAGCAGTGATAACGATCTAACATTTATTGAACAATTACTATGTACCAGGCACTGTTCTAAGTATTTCCCAAGGACTTTTATTTGCATCAACTATATTTCCCTCTCAAATATTTTTCTCTTAGACCACTTTACAGACTAAAAACACTTCTATGCAAGCATACTTGTATAAGTCTCTTTATTCTAAAAGAGAGAAAGAAAACCACTATCTTTTCTGACTTTGCTTTCCTCTCAAGATACTACCTTATTTTCCTTTACAAACTTGCAAATTTCACCAAGTTTTTATTTCATAATAAAGTTTATTTCTTAGAATGTTCTTAAGTTGACAACAAAGTTGAGCAGAAAGTATGGAGAGTATCGTAAACCCATGTCACCACACACGTGACTATCAACACCCCCTATCACTGTGGTACGTTTGTTAAAATCAACAAACCTCCTTCGACATAGCATTATCACCTGAAGTCCATCATTTACATTAGGCCTCACTCTTGGTATTGTACATTCTATGGGTTTTGACAGATGTAGAATGACATGTATCTACCATTGTAATGTCATGCAGCATAGTTTCACAGCTCTGAAACCTCCTGTGTTCCACCTATTTATTGCTCCCTCTCCCTTCACTAAAATTTTAAATAGAGGACACCTTTTTCTCAAGCCTTTGATTTTTCACATCATATTCATTTTTTGATTTACTGTGCTTATTTTCCCTCATTTTTTTGAAACTGCCCTGAAAAAGGTCACCATTGACCATGATATCGACAGTTCAGTCAGTATCCCTGCTGGTTATCACTTTGTTCTCCCTTTGAGAGTAACATTATTCAACTAGTTTACCTAAGCTGGAAACCTCAGTCCATATCTGATTCTCCCTCTTTCTCTCTCATTCATTAATTCTATTTCAAAAATGTCTCCTGCATAAATTTCTCCTGAAAGAAATGCAGCTTTTCTTGACTTACAGGCTTCCATCACCTCTTCTCTGGACTATTGTAAAAAAACTCCCAGCTTATTCTCATGCCAACCTATACCCTGTAGTGATGTCAAAATAACTTTCTAAAACTCCATTTTCTTCCTGGCATTCTCTGTTGGAAATATTTTGATAGTATTTCTTTCTGTAATACAGCATCTAAACTACTTAGTTTGACCTTAAAGATCTTCACAATCCTGCAAAGGTGCTACTTTCTCATTGTCCCTCTAGCTCCTCCTCCTCCATGATCACTCCTTCACCTGCACTGAAATGACCTGTGCCCCAAGCATGTGCACTTTCACTGCTCTGTGACTTTGCCTAGTCTTCTCTCTGTGTGGAATGCCCTCTCTCCTTTATTCAGGTAGTGAACTTCCACTACCACTGAGGTGTACTGCAAATGTTTCCTGCTTTCTATCAATTTTTTTATAATACTTTTAACATATTTCCCTCATCAAAACTGTTGTGTTGTGTTGTCATATTTGTCTATGTGCCCGATCTCTTCTCTTAAATGTGAGCTTTTGAGACAAGGATATCTGCTTCATTCTGTCTCAATAATTTCAATGTTTCCAGTACCTGGTATAGTATCTAGTACTTAATACATTTGTATTAAATTAAGTCTATTGTGATGGTATGAACAGAGGGTGATGGGAGCTCTGAGAAGGAGCAATTGGCAGGATAAGAAATATTTACAGAATATCTACTATAAGCCAGGCACTCTTCTAGGCACTGGACATAAAAATGAACAAGTAGAGGGACCGTAACGTTCTATTCTAGTGGGAGAAGACAGATACAGTGAGTTTGGCAGAGGACCAGCACCATGAATAAATGAAAACATTAATAAATAAATATAAGACACAGGGAGTGGTATGAGCTACTGATCAACTGGGAAGTCCATTACCCACCCAAAGGCATTTATTTAAACTCACATTAAAACATCAGTCATAGCAGCTACACATAACCTAGCCTACTGAACATATTTTGTTGCTAGATTTGGCCAGCTAACTGCCTCTTTGTGGTCCTTGTTGCAGAGCATCTTAGTTTCAGGTTCCATTCCTTGAAAAAGTTGTCAGAGGCAATAGATCCTTAAACTCTAATAGAATCTTTTTAGTCTTATTCTAGTTTATCTTGATAACAGCATCTCACTCTGTTTTATCCTCTAGCCTGTGCTTGTAACTTTATGACATTTTCTAAGCAGCCACAAAGTTATCCTGAGAAAATCGTCCATTTACATTCCTTAGAAAAAAAACACACTTGTGTTTGGAAATCAAAGACCCAACAATGAGAAAGCAAAAGAGCCAGAAAAAAAAGAAAAAAGTGTGCATGTTCTCATACAAGATTTGGAAGTTTGGGCATATTAAAAATACCATCTGCAATCATTATTTTTAGGGGATAGGAGTATGAAGAATTATGCCATTAAGATGTGTAGGGATGGCTAGATGGCAGAAAAATAACATCATAATATTTTAAAGTTGAAAGGACACTTAAAGATAATTCTAGATTAATTCTCTCACTTTACAGACAAGGAGACTCAAGCTTGGGAATTAATAATGTACTAAAAGTTGTGCACCTGAATATATTAAAATAGCATTGATAGTTGACCATTTATTTCTCCCTTATGTTAGTAGCCAAGATTTTCAAACAGCAGAAAATCGAAGACTCTTCCAGCACATTGTGTTTCTTCAAATTTCTGTGACCTAAATACTCAGCTCTTAATAGGGAAGAGACCTATGACAGAGGTAACTGGAGATGGATTATAGCTGATAGTATTGAGGATGGCACGCGAAATGTGTTTAACTCCAACTTAAAAATTAAAGCAAGAGGCTTGCACAATTATAAGTTCTGATAGCGTGTGGGAGAATACTACTGTTTATCTGTGAAATATTTATTTATCCAATTATCTATTAAATTTTTCATTTATTCATTCATTTATTTATTCAAAATGTTGAACCCTTATGATTACTTCTGAACTAAGTGCCCTAGAGAACATAGCAGAATGTAGCAGAATACTCCTCCCTCACGGTCCCACAGAGGAGCCACACGTGCAGGCCTGTTATTCTTAAATGTAGGGGAAGCCCACCCGGACGCTGACAGCAGTTTGCTCCACATCAAGTGCTATACTGGAAATGTTGCTGCACCCTCCATATTCACCCTAACAGTGCTGCCTGCACACCGATGCTCCTCTGAGGCATCTTTCTCCCTCAAGCAAAAATAACCTGTTTAGAAGATATTACAGAGAGGTTTTCTGCTTCTTTTGAAGTTATAATACCCGCCAAATGACGTACTGTGTCTCTGTTACACGGTTCCCAGAAGGATCAAGGCTCCTGAGTCATCAGGTGGCAGTCATTCTCTGCAGCCATTGGCTCCCAAGGAGCAGGCGTTTTCATCCATCTGCAAAGTGAAGAAGAATTCGCCACCTGCTTGAATCAACCGTATGTGTGTTGGTTGGGAGTTGTTATGAGACATACCCCTGACAAGAGCCGAGGTGCCCAGCCAGCTTCTCTTTATCAGATGGGCCAGTGCCAATCATCATTGTTCTTACACGGTGATAGCAGGAGTTGTTCCCTGTTAGAAGATGGTGGCATTCTGGCAGGGTCACTGTGGTGTTAAGATGCATAGCATTTGTCAGGTTTGCCTAGGACTTCTGGAGGTTTAGTTATGAAACTTGTTAATTGAGCTATAAATATAGCTGCAGCCTTTGCCTTCCAGTTAGGCAGTGTGTTAATTTGGGTTTGGCAGGGGGATGGTGCAAGCTGCCAATGTTATGTTAGGATTAGTAACGTGCAGTACATTTTAACTCCACTTCCCCATGTGCCACGCTTTCCTCCTCTGTTTGTTATCTTTGTGAGGGAGAAAAAAAGAAGAGAAAGCAAGCCCATTGTCATGGGCATCTTACATTAGGGATATTTATCAGTGGGCCATTGCACTCTACAAGTCTCCAAGTAAAGAGAGTGAGATAAATGAAGAAGATGATGTGCAGCACCCAGAAGGCTCAGCCACAGCCTTCTGCCCTGAGATTAGCGTAACTATAGTTGCCAACTGGGGGTTATTTGTTCTTGCTTCCTCCAAGAAACTCATCCCTATATTTAGGACATCTCTTTGTACACTAAGGTGGAAATAAAAAATGATAAATATGTTCTCTGTAATAAAACATGTTCTCCCTTTTTTTCATATGCATGGAATTACACGGGGAATGGAATGGGTTTGTTTGCTTATTTTCTCCTCGAATACTTACTCTTATAGGGTAAATGTGTCACTTGCTCATTTCATTGAGAAAAAAAGTGAGGATTTTAAACTGTACATGAAAACAACTTAGGCTGTACTTTCTGCTGGTAGAGAAAAGGAAAAGGTGCTACAGAAGCAATTGTCACTTGCTTGTTTAGAGATGCTTGATAAGTATTAGCTGAATGAATGAATGAATGAATGAAAAAAATGAATGGGTGGGTCTCAATGAAGCAGAGTTTTCAAAGAATGGCATTTTCAAATTATCCAGTCGGCCATGTCTGCTTTCTTTTCTTAAAACACATAAGTGACCTGGAAATAGATTGTCAAATGTAAAATTCTGTTTGTTGGCAAGTTGGTAAGAAAGGAATTCAGTTCCAGGAAAGTAGTATCAAACATTTCATTTTTTTTCTAAAGCACCTGGCTTGGGTAGAAAATATGAAAGAATTTAGAAGTTTAACATCCTGTGTGGGTCTCTCTGGAGACAGTGTTGATTGCATTTCCCTGGTTCTGAAACATTAGAGAGAGATCAGCGTGAACGAAATATTCTTTGTTTTTTTCATTCTACTTTTTCCATCATTGGCATGTCTCTCACCTCTGATAAGTAGAAATTTTCACTCCCTTTTGCTTTTTGTTTAATTAGGACCCTAAGTCTTTCTTCCTTTTTGAATTGAGTTCTAGAAATAAAGATGCTGTATCATGGGTATAGAATTTTTCTCAACTCTAATGAAGATTGTGTTAATTTTTTTGTTTTATAATGAAACTGTAGCCTGCCTCAACTATACCAGCTGTTAATTGTATTTTCCTTAAGTCCTTTTGATTTTCATTTAAAATGCATTTTATAACCCATCTGTTAACCTTGCTGCTAACCAACAATTATCGTCTGACATCTGAATACAAAGAATTTGGGACAAGCCACAGTTGTACATGGAAACTTTTAAAACAATTTCCTCCTTAATATATTCTTTACTAAAAAACATTGTGAGGAAATGATTATAGCCTCACAAAATTCTGACATGCTGGAAAAAAAATGGCTGTTCACTCTTTGAAAATTTGTACCAACTTAGGGACTGGGAAATTGAGAGTACAATAATAATAATAATAAAGGCACAGGCTATGCTGGGCAGTCAACCTTTATTCCACTCCACCCCATTCACAAACTCAACACAGCTTAGACCAATATTAATTCCAACTGTTGGAGGTGGACAGAGAGTGGGTGCTATTCACAATGTGGTTACTTTGGAGACTGAAGAATCTGGAATCAAATTGATAGGATTATTAGAGTCTGAAACAGGGCTGCTATGGGCAGTTGTGGGTTTTTGTACTTAGGCACCAGGCCGAGTAGGCAAGTGTGGGCTGGAATCTAGCCCTGGTACCGCTTGCCAAGCTGTGCGCCCCAGCCTGGGGCGGCATCAGCTGGGAGGAAAGGCCTTTCTGTAGCTCATCTGCCAGGGTGGAGTGCCTTTTTGTAACTTGCACAAAGATGCACTGTTTGCTAGAGGTGGCTTTGGCTGGAAATTACTGTTGAGGGAGATCCTGCCTCTTCCACCACTATTGTGTATCTGCAACTCTCCTGGATTCTTTCAGTCTCTTCATTCACCTGCCCCTCACTCCCCCTTTCCCCCCATCTCCTTCGGTGGGAGGAGGAGTGAATTATCTGATGGGTAAAACTGGAAGGAGAAACCAAGCCTGAATAGCTCTGCCCCTTCTGCTGTCTTTCTTTAGGAAATCAGCCACTGGCAGAGAACACATATCCTGCAGGTGGGTGGAGGAGGTGGGGAAGAGATCATACAATTCCCCATTTTCCCTCACACCCATACTTATAACAGCATTTTTCTTTTCAGCAGAAGCCATGAACTGGTGGTCCATTGGCCAGATCCACCCTATGTCATGTTTCGCTTGGCCCTCAGAAGTCTTTTGAAAATAACTGCACCAACATTTAAAAAGTGGGAGATTCCATGTACACATCAAGATTTCTGGCCCTTCTTAAATAGTAAAACTGGAAAATCTGGCCACATTGGGCCTGCATCCCCACAATCACCTTGAGCTGTGCTCCCTTTTCCAAGGGACATACTCTCTCTAGTTCTCTGTCCCCTCCACTCTCTGCTCACTCCTGGGCTGAGATTGGGTGTCAGCCACCGTCTGTCAATCCTCTCACACAGTTTTTGTTTTGAAGTAAATAAATGTCTCTTTACTTTTAGATTCTTTTCAAAAAGTTGATTGGGAGGACTCCATTTATGAAGACACCTGGGAGACAGTAAGTGTCTTTATGAAATCATGGATTTTTTTCACGTTTGACATATATTATTTTTCTGGATGTTTCAGACATCATGCTACCTATCTGGCTCCTATAGTCAGCTGGGATTTCTTAGCATTTTTTAGAAAAAGTCTGTGTTTCTTTCAAAATAATATCAATGAAAAGGAATTTGCTGTTTCCCTAGCCAGACCATTCTACCACATGAAAGCTCTTCCTTATCTTAACCTGGCACCTGCCCCCTGCACTTTGCTCAATTATATGGCTCAGCCATCTGGTGTTAAACGAACATATATCCTGCTGGTATTTCTTAGAATTGTTCACTAATATTCCTTGGTCTCCTTCTTTTGCATGTGGTAAAAGTCACTGCCTCCAAACTCCCCACATTAACTATGGCACGGTTCCTGACTATGATAGACCCCTGCTTCCACTTGGCAGTTCTAGCAGATCTTGAAGATCATTACTTTGTCTTATTTTCTGTTTTGTTGAGATAAAATTGCATTTAATACATGCTTATCTGTTTTCTAAATATGTGACAACTTTCTATCCCACTCAATTATAAGAAAACCTCTCTTAAGATAATTATTCTTATGGTCAGCTCTGCCAATAGTTGCAGAGCACTCCAGAACAGTGTGAAATCTGCCTTGAAGCCAGAAAAAGGACAATGTGACCCATTCCTTATTTAAGAATATGTCACATTGGGCCTGTTTGCCATTTCATTTAGCCCTGTGTTGTTTCTAATAAAAGCACCAAGAAACATGTCATGGAGAACAAAATTGCCATTCATGGCTAGGAAAAAGAGTGGTTATTCTTCAAATCTCCCTTTGAGTTTCTGATGTGCTTGATTTTATCCACACTGTCCTTGAATGCTGGGGCATTTAGCTTTTATCTGTAAGCCTAAACTTATTGGGTGGTGGTGGTGGTGGTGGTGGTGGTGGTGGTGGTGGTGGTGGTGGTGATGGTGAGCTCTAAGGTTTCCTGACTAGTGTGCAAAGGGCTATTCCTTTGTTGGACATGAATGATGCCTTCCAAAACTCAGAAACATCCTCTAGTGCTAGTACTCTGATAATTTTGTTAGGCTTAAGCTATATAATATTTGAGATCATGAACCTTTGTTGTCTTACCAAGAAAACACTCTTTTCCATTTGGGGGTTATCTTTAAGAATTTTAAAACATTCTTAGTAATACATCAGAATTAAAAACTATTTTAATAAATATAATATAATATATTATATTTAAAAATAAATCTATATTCATGTATTCATCCACTATCTATCTATGTCCTTTTCTGTTTCTGCCTGAATGTGTGATTGGATGGTATGAGGGTGGCAAGGAGGAACTAAAGGACAGCTACAGAGAGGAAACAAAATACCTGTTGCTTTTTTCTCCAAACTCTCCCCTCTCCCTGGCCCACATTTAGGCTAATGGAGAAATGAAGACCTAAGATTCTAAAAATTGAGATGAAACACTGGGCTCATCATAGGTATTTCAGTAGTAAAACCAGTTTGACCTTCTACATACTGATTATAACTTTGGGCAAAGTACAATAGAAAGAAGTTGAAATTCTACAATACGAAGGTTCTCGTACCAGATCTGGAGGTGGTTAGGCCATTTTTCTTGCCTAAGCCTCAATTTCCTGGCTTGTAAGGCTTTTACTCTACCTCATCTACCTGATCTGAGAGTCAAAGTCAACATAGGAACTTTTCTTTAAAGTGGACTGCTCTAAATGTGCTAACTTCAGCAGAGAGGTGTATTTTTAGGAAGGGGTGATTTTCCCAAAAACTTTGGGTGGCCTCAGTTAGTTTTTGCCCCTGCCATCTCTCCCTCCATAACCCTTTAGAGGGCACAATGTTAAAGAGTATTAGTGAGGTTTGTCTCCCACACCAGGCAGTCTTCACTTCTCTCCCTACTTCAAATTGAGTCACCTAAAGAATTCAATATTCCTGTGTTCCTCCCTGGGCTTTTTGCTCAGTTTATGTAGGAAGTCCCTTCAGTCACAGGAAGGACCTAGAAAAGCTAATGTCTGAATGACAGGAACTAGAGCCTCTAGCTACACCTAGACATTGGGCTTTTCTGGTGTGGTTGCCTCAATGGGAGGACAGTGGCACCCTCGGGACACCAAGGCATTAGAGAGTTACTGAAAGGATCTATGGACGCTGTGGAAAAAGGTTTCCTAGAGCTGTCAGCAGGCTATTTCTACACCAGAATCTCTTTTTTCCTTTCTTCACAGTAAGATGTGTCACTTCACTCCATCTCCCACTTCTGTCCCCAGGAATAAACTTTTTTCTTAGACAGCCATAATTTAAGGATCCCAAGTACAACGCTGATAACAGGGCACTTGGTCAATAATATTTTCTTTGGGCAGGGACAAGTCATTTTCCAGTTTGTTTTCTGGCTTTTAGTGGCTCTGGGAACCTACTCTTAGGCCATGTGGAAATACACTTTTCTGTCAAGCTTTGGTTACTGAGATGGGGATGCCTGTAAATTATAGCTGACATCTTATGGCTCATTTTTTACGTGAGAATTATTTTGAAGTCAGACCAGCTACATTGTGGACTGAATTGGTGATGGAAAAAGAAAGGATTCTAGGTCATCCAGTCAGTCCTTTCTGGAAAACCAGATTGTGGGTGAAGACAGGGGTGTAAATGAATCAACAGATATCACCTTTTATATGCGTCCTCCCATTTTAGGTTGATTCGATGTAATCAGAATGTATAAGCTGGAATGGAAGACTTTGTGATCTATGCCTCAGATTTATTTCCACTCCCTGGAGTCACCGCTTTGCTAACCTTGCTCTGCCCTGCGTCATCTTTCATCCTTCCAAAGTAAATAAATGGAGTTCTCTTCAGCTTTGTTTCTTAATTAGCCATCAAAATTTGAAGTGTCCCCCAGACTTTGAAGGCCCCTCTGACACTGTTTTAAGAATGTGGAGGTTGCCCTCGTCCTTGACCAACTTGGCCCTCTTCCATCAGTGGTCTCCATAACGCAGGCAACCACACAAGCGTTTTCTGCCTGGCTCTCACCACCAGTTCCAGAGATGGTGGAGCCCCTGGCCTCTGTCTGTATATAGAGCTGTCTGAAATGCATTCGAGATCTCTTGAGGTGAAAAGAGTTATATAAACAGAGAATGTTATTATGGATTCTTACTACAGATGGAAATGACTGGGTATTCTCAAAATAAATAACATTTCACATTTTTATAGATATGTAACATAATATGCATGTGTGTGTGTGTGTGTGTGTGTGTGCGTGTGTGTGTATTTATATTCTTTCCAACTTGAATACACAGCCTCTCCTTCCTCAGCACTTGGATAAGCCATTCATTTTGCCTCCTGCTTTTTTGATTCTCTTCTTAAGAATTCATTTAATTGTTGCCAGCATTTAGAGAGTTAGGATGAGGCGGTTATGGGCTTCCTGCTAGCTCCCGCCAGATAAGCCTGCCGTGGCTATAGCAGTTAGGAGAGCTGAATGCCGAAAACACTTAAGTTCTGTTTTTCCACTTCCCCTCTAAACAGAGATCAATCAGCTTGTGGCTCAGCATAATTACAAATGGAAACTTCCTAGAAGAAGTGCCCAGAATGAGAGGATTCAGGGTAGGACACCCAGATTCAGAAGTCACTTGTTTAAATATGTCCTCCTCCTTTTATTGAACCTGTGTATTCATTTTCTTTGACTTCCAGAGGGCAGGCATGCCATGTCATATTTATACATTGATCTATTTTCAGTGAAATGAACTAGTGAATGTAAGTAAATGAATGACTGGATGATCACTTTCATAACAGTGCCATTCCCCCAAGGAAAATCCAGAGTTATCAGAACTCTATGCCTGGGGTTTGCAAAAAAGAGCAAAGATGCCAAAGATGTATCCTGAGCCAGGGAAGAGGAAGGTTGGCATCCACAAGTCTAGGCAACACAAGGCAGACAACATCTGGCTTTGCCAACCCCACCTGGCTCCAATAAAGGACTGGCTAGTATCCTTGGCAGTGGCTGGTGGGAGAGGCAGACAGAAGCCAACTGCCCAGAGGCTGGCCAGTTCTGTTGGGAAGGAGGTGAAGGAAGGAGAGGTAGCTGGGTGAGAGGGCCTCGGGCCTCAGTATGGTGCTGAAGAAATGGCTGACTTGAGGGAATTCAGGCCAATTAGAGAGGGATCCTTTAGCACTCTACCATCTGGAGATGCCTGTAAGAGGACTGAGCCTATAATTGGGAAGTTATTCTAAATGACAACTTCCAAATTTTAAGAGGATTTGAAAAAATTTTAAACTAAGATTTATTGAATGCCTAATACAAAAACAGGCTCTTTGATAGGCACTGAGGTCAATAATAACAATAATTATAATAGTGTTAATATCAAGGTGATGATGATAATTGCTAATGTTAATGGACACTTATTGAGTGCTAGATTCTGTTACATATATCAGCCCATTTACACCTTGTGATCTTCTGTATGTAAGCACTATTGTTACACTAATTCTCATTTTGGAATGATCAGACCAAAACTTAGGCACTTTAAGTAATATGTCCTGGGTCACGGAATTAGATAACATAGCTGGGGTTGAAAGCCAAGCATTCTAACTCTTAATCTCTATTCCAGACTTGAAAAATGTTGAAAATATATAATCTGTACTTAAGGAACTAGTAGTCTAGTAAATAAGGTAGACATGAAAGAAAATACATAGTAATGATGAAAATAATTCCACTATAATGCAGTCTGCTACAAAACAAATTCAGGTATAACATGGTTGAATATCAGATTTCATTCCTGGCTTCAAACTCACCTATACTCAAAAATTAACAGCGTAATAACTCAACTTGCATTTTTAAGGTTAAAATTTTTGGACTCCGTTTGTAGTGATATGAAGGAATAATATCACCATAAAGTAACAGTAGCTGATTTGTATAATGTACTAATAGTAGCTAACTTTTATTGAGCATGTACCATGGAGTCATTAATTTTAGGCCTTATCACCATCCAGGAAAGTAAATATTACTCCCCTTGATGAAGGCCCTGAAACTTGAATGATCTGCTCAAGGTTTATAGTAAAGAGCCAGAGCTGGGCTCAGAATGAGGACAGAATGACTCCCAATCCAATGCTTTCTTCACTATCCCATTCTTACTTCCTGTCTCCAGTAAAGTCAGATGGATGAAAAGATTGCACCTGATACAATTACACAGGGGATGAAGCATGTTTAATTTTATGAAAGCAGTATGCATGAAGAAGAGGGAGCTAACATTTATTAAGTTCTTCCTTTGTGCCAGTCCAGTGTACTGAGAAAATACATAGCTTGTATTCTTTCATTTAATTTTTGTAAAAAATGAGTCAAGAGTCATGGATAAATAGGAATTTTACAAAGAGACTGTGGGGAGGTGTGACTATTCCAGGCAGAGGGAACTGTATGGAAAAAGATGTAGAGACATGGAATGTTATGGTGTGTTTGGGGGAAGTAAGATCATCTCGGTGTTATGGAAGCATAAAAACAGTGCAGCAATAGAGGGCCTGGTTGTGGAGGATGGAAGATGGCAGTGACCAGTGATGAGGTCATAAAGTAGAGCTACAGTGACATCCTGGAGGGCCTTGGGCCAAGGAATATGGATTAGGTGAGTGGTAGAAGACGGAGAAACAAGTCAAGGTAAAAATTTAATTTCCCTAAAATATCTTGAAAAGTAGAGCTATTATCCCATTTCTTTTAAACCAGTAAGGAAACAAGTTCAGATAGAAAGATGAAGAACTTTAGCTAAAATCATTCAGTTTGTAATTGGCAGAACTGAACAGTGAAGCCACTTTTTTTGTGGCTCAAAAACCTACATTTCTGTTACGGCCCCATGATGTTATTGCTTGAAGTAGCCCATTTCCAGAGACTGGAAAGGAAAAGAACAGAAAGCAGGTGGATGTAAAGGGCTCAATAGCCCCAGACCTGCTCATCCAAGATTTCCCGGTTGCTAAAATAAATTGCTTTCTTCTTATAGATTATTATTAAAATCTCAAATATACTGTTGCCACTATGAATTTTTTTAAATGACAGTCAAGAAACATGATGTTGTAAGATGGAGTCACAAGAGTATGAAGAAAATAAGCATTTCAAATAAGGGTGGAGCTTCCCTAACTTATTTCACCTGCTAGGTTGGCACTCTTTTAAATTTAGGAATTAGGGCTGCCAAGAATTGCTGGTGCAGGTCATCTATGCACAATGACACCCAGTGAGGACAAAAATCTTACCAGCAGTCCACTTGCCTTGCCTAGTCCCAGCACTGAGCAGTCTCCATCTGGAGTAAAATACCCATTTTTCTACCCATGCAAAAGTGCCATATGGGTTAGCAGAAGCCGCCCTGAGGAAAAAAGGAAGCATGAATAAATTGGCAGTTCCCATCAAAAGTTTGATCTAGTCTCTACATTTTATATCAAGGAACCCCACCTTAACCATTATTTGCATAATTTGCATAAAGTAGTATTTAACATCATATTTAATGGTTCTTTCAACCGCTAGGCCAAATTGTTGTTGACCCTCTCATACGTTGAATATTCTTGATTGACACTACATATAGAGTTGTTTGGTTTTGTTTTCTTTTATTTTGTCCTAACTAGTATGGAAGGAGCTGTGGTACAGGATTCAGAGTTTACTTTTCTACTTAGCAGTTTATTGAACTTTGCCATGCTGGTTACTTTCTCCGAACTCCACTTTACTCAGCTTTGAGTTGGGCATAACAATACCTATGTCACAAGTGTGGTTAAAAAGTGGCCATAGTAGCATGTGTTTATGTCATGTGTTACAAAGTAACAGAGTCAAAGATAACACAGGTGTACCGTCACCCTCCTGGCTTGAAACTGCTATCACTCTGGTGACAGGTTTATTCCAAGGACAGACAATGGGTTGTGGATTCAAAATGAGGAAGTCCTGAGGAAAATATAAAAACGTCTTCCAGGTGGCCAGACTCCATACTACCTACAGCCTATGTTTTTTTTACTAGCCTCAGTTTGCAACTTTTTTAGGTTGAAATTTAATTCAACAAGGCACTTTTTAAAAATTAATATAATGTATTTTCTATAAAGCTAAATATTAATTTACATATAACATATATTTAGATTATACATTAATATAAGTACCTAATTTGTCTCCTTCAAGTCTTTGTTCAAATGTACCTTCACAGTGTGGCCCACAACAGCCACGCAAAATAACATTTAACCTTCCCCACAGCACTCCTTCTCTTCCTTCCTTGCTTTATTTTTTTTTTCTCCTTAGCGTTTTTATTTTACCTTCTAATACACCATTTAATTGTTATTTTGTTTATATTTTGTTTCTCTCCGCTGACCATAATATATGCCCATGAGAGCAAGGATTTTGATCTTTTATCTTAATAGCCTTTTTTTCCAGTGCCTGGAATTTAGTGGGAGGTCAACAGAGAAAAAGAAAATTATATTGTTGTTACATTTCTCCCCTAAAATCCGGACATGATAGCTTATTCTACATAAACTTGTCAATAAAATGTGGTGTTTTTTTTTTGATAGTCAAGATACAATTTCAGATAAAGAAGCTCTAATTAGCATACTCAAAAATTTTACTTGACCCATTATTTCAAGAAACAGAGTAATTTTTCAGTTGTCCAGAATGATACATTTTCCCCTGGGATAAGAGGCCTGAAGGTTGCCTTTGTCTATTTCTCGGAAAGAAATAAAATTAAAAATATCTCTCCCATCTATGATTTTCTTCCCACTGTATTATTAGAGACTTCTAAGATTGTAATGTCAATCTGAGGTATTGCCTAATAGATAGTAATTAAAGACTTAAATCTTGACACAAACAATGCAGTGATACTGCTCTGAAAGAGAAAAGTAAAAATAGTCCATCTGCTCTAAATCTCTCAATGTGAAAATACTTATTTCTAAATTGTCAACTTCATATATGTGTGTGTGTATGTTACTTTTTAAATAATTGTTATTTTGAGCAAGTAAGAGCTTTACTTTGTCACCTATGTATAACATGAGTATGAAAATAATGAGACTTGTTAGGTGACTTAACTGAGCCACTGAATTTTCAGATGTTAGTTAAATGGCTAAGGCAGATGAGGTGACAGAGATTTTTTAAAATCTTTTTTTTAAGTAATGTAATGGAAACATAAATAAATTACAGTATGTTTGTGTTAAAGAAACATTTACCAAAACAACATATAGATGTGTGTGGGTTGAGAGGGAGGATGGGTAGCTTTCTTACAGGGAAATAATAAAATGGTACATAATTCAAGATCACAGACAGCTTAATCACATACATATAAATAGAGCCAACCCGTTTTGTTTGTTGTCTTTTTTCTTTTATTCCGGAACATTATTTTGTTTAACACACACTGATTTTTCTTTTCCTCTCCTCGAGTAACCAGTTTTCAATCCTGAGTTTGTGGGGTGAGGCGGGAGGGTGTGGGGGAGATTTAAATATCAGTAAAAAAATCTGAGGAAGGACTGAGCTAGCTTTGTCTGCAGGTTATAACCTGTGTTTATTATTTTTCAAGTAGTTAAGTAAGATACTGCTGCTATGGTATCTAGAAAAAGGAAATCATATTGGCTGATTATTGTGTGTGCGAAGCATCGTGAACTTCCTAGAATGCTACCCTCAGCTGATGGAAGCCGAACCTGTCTTGTAAGCAGTGCATATTATTGTAAAAAATTTACTGCAAAGGGGAGTGATAGGAATAGAGAATGCATACAGTAGCTCTCTATGTGCTAGCAGGTCTTTTCTGGGCTCCTAAATGTTAACTGGATGGTAATGTAAGTTATTACACTCATTAAATTAGGCCACAAACAAGTCAACAGTGATTCAGCAAAATGGCTTTGTTTGTATAGTGCAAGGAAGTCTGATAGATATCCAGTCACACATTTATGGCTAAATGGATGAAGATTTTAACATTACAGCCTAATAAAAACCCCATACTGTGTGATTAAATAAGAGGGAAAGCAGTAAAAAAGAGAACGCATAATGATGGTAACATGTAGGTCAGTTACAATTTAATTGTCATTGCTCTTCATTGCTAACATATCAATTCTCTGCTGCTTAGCTGAGCAGAAAACAACAACTTAACATGTACACTGGGCCCACTGACGAGTCGTCAAACCCCCACTTCCATCACCTGCCTTTGACTACTTCCTTAACAACCACATGAAGTCTTCCTGCTTTAATAGGATAATCTTGCTGAAAGCTCCTGCTGATTATTTCTTCCCATGCTCAATGCATCAATGATCAGTAAATTTACTTCACACTCTACATAGATGCTAAAATTAGATTGTTTGCATTACAACTTTCAATACTTCTGCAACAAGAAACACCTGCCTGCAGATTTATATTGTTTTGTTTAACGGTTTAAAATAAAGATAGCCTCACAGTGGCGATACCTTGATGTACTATATCCAAGGCGCACAATGGCTGATCATTTTTCTTACTTATCCAATTTGTACTGTATTTCTTGCCATATAAGGTACAGCTTCATTATCATTAATTGCAGCTTTAGAAAAACTGAGGAAGTATTTATTCTTGCCAACTTTGCTGCAATTTTACTTATTCAGTGGAACTAAGAAAGAGAAGGGGGGTATAAAAGCACTGTATATTTAACTTTTTTCTCCCCTGAATCTGGATAATTCACACAGATCTCAAAGGGGCTTTGGAACCTTTTAAAAATGTTAGCTCTAAAGTATTGTCTGTCTAGCACACTTATGCTGATCTATGGTAAAGACTTAACCGAGTACATAACTGAACTATTAATTCAGGTGCCTAAGGTGACATTTTTTATCCAGCTTAGCACAGTCTATTCCATATAGAATAGAGTACAGCTCCTGGTATAAAAAAATGATTCAGCAGAAGCTAGATAACTTTATTAGAATGATTAGAAACATCAACTCTTTTTTTCTCATTTCAGATCATTTTAATTCAGCTTTCTGGGAATCAGGCTCATAGATTTAAAATGTATATTCTACTGGTAGATTTTCTTTCTTTTTTACCTAATTGTACACATTTAGACAGAATTATGTGTCATTTAAGAGCAAGAATAAGGGCCTGCAGCCCAAGATCATGAACAAGCAAAGCAAAAACTCTGGAAATAAGTTCTACATCTAAGTTGATGTCTGTAGCAGCTTCTGAGCAGTGAGAATTATTGGATTTGCCTTGGAGATTTGGGAAGAGCCTTGTGGTTACTTCTAAGACTGTCAGCTTTTGAATCCCCATTTCTGATGTAAGGATCAGAGATGGATAGGTACTAATCCAAGGCTGTAATCACAAAGAAAACATTTAGAAGAGCCACGTTTTCTGCGTTCTTTTCTTTCTCCTGTATTCACTACGGAATGGGAAGTCTTTTCTTTGAGTTCAACCAGGGAGAAGAACAAAGTAGTATAGTACTTTTGGTTTCCATGGTGCTCCTTATAAAGATTATGCAAAGTGCTTAATGAATAAGTAACTCTTCTCAACACTTTGCAGATGTGACACTTAAGAGATTTGGACAAAAATAACAATATGAATAAAAAGTTAACTGTGGTGCTCCAAGTATGTGATTATCTGCATATAGCCCAGACTACTAGACTATACCAAGAGAGTGACTGTCTTCTAGTGATATCTTTGACATCTATTCTGATGTCTAGCATGGGTAGCTTTTTTACCATCTTGGGTAATCATGCCTAGTAGAATTGATAACACTTGCTCCCATCTAGGAAATGAATGCCAGTGACATGATGCAGAGGTGGCTTGACTAGGTAGGACATACTGCAGGTATGCCAGCCACTGAGGGAGAAGGTGAAGGAAGCCCTATCATCTCAGAACTAATTTGTTATTCGTAAAGATTCCCTTCATCCTTTAATTTTACCTTATTAGCTAAGTGTTCATACACATTTCTCACTATTCCTGAAAGAAATAAATTGTAAGTAAAGGATTCATTTTCACAAGTAACATATATTATCCAGGGGGGGGATAAATGTATCGATTTTTCTATAAAAATGAGGTAATAGATTTACAAGTCCCTGGATAGCTAAATATAGAAATGTGATAAATTGAAATTTACAATAGATTTAATGACATTATCATCTGACTTATCTATTTAACCATATTTTAACCTACCTGAAAATAATTGAAAGAAGTGTTGGAGAAAACAATTTTCAGGTGATTTTAGATGATATTTTTGAATCATATTTCCCACTTGTCCAGTTTTTAAAACTTGACCAAAAATGCCATGTTCATTTTATCTCTGAATGAAAGAGAACTTGGCAAATTTCCTAACGACAAACTTCATTCAGTGACTTGAAGCATTGATTCATTATTCAGAATATTAACTATCTAGATTCTAGATGTTACTTAGCTGTTTTAAATGTTCAGGAAACTCGGTGTTCTCTGGGGCCATTTTAGATATTTTTCTCAATGCAGTAAGAGACCAGTGTCTAGGCATAAAATGAGGGAGCTAGAGCCTCACTGCGCATTGTGCATACATGTGGGTGTGTGTCTCTCTGTGTGTGGATGAGCCCAATGTATGCTTGATTGGCAGATGGACTACCACTTTCTCCAACAGCAGCCTTTTATAAGCTTATCTGAAACCTTGACACAATTTTTGGAAGCTCATTAGACTTAAGAGTGATTGCAAATGAAAGTGGATGCACAGTTACTCACTGACATTCATGCCTGCTTTTTAAATCTCATGCTGTATTGTTGCGGATCTTGATTTCACACTCAGATGCTTAACCTTAACCACATTAATATGTGTCTTCTTCCCCAAGATGAACACGGTTGCCTTTTCTGTCTGGCATTATCATCCCCGCCAACAAAATGGATTGTAGGAAATTTAAGGGTGGGGGAACAACAACGATATCTCAAAACTTTAACCATGACTTTTTCATTTACTTTTTAATGAAACATAGTGTTGAGTGCCTACCATGTACAACCCTGTGCCAGGCACCATGTAGAATCTTCTAGTGAGTTAGGTTTTCAAATAAAACAACAGATACATTCATCTCCCTGGGGTCATACCAGTAGTCTATTTCTTTTTATCTTTCCTTATTAAATTATGTTTACCTGAATACATCAGGTTCATTTCACCTAGGCAGGATGTCCCATTAAGCATGACAAGTAGAAGGTTGCAAGATTAATGCCCTTCTTGAGCTTGAATTAGTGTGTCAGCATCTTTCCAGACCTGGGATCAGAGTATATAGTAAGTGTACCATAATGGACCTTATCCTCTAACTGAACTGCTCTAATATTATTCCTATAACAAGACTACTTTTAAAGAACCTCATTATTGGCTTCATTAGATATGTTACTTGCATCAGTGGCTGTAGTTATGCGTATAAAATAGGAGAGGTTAACATAGCATTTTTTTTATGTATTATATGGCATACAGCTTGAAGTAGCCAAAAGGTTTATGGCGATGTAATTGGTAGTTAGTGTGAAATTTGTAAGACAAATAGACAATATCTAGGGTAACCCCTCTAATCCTCTTCTTTCAGTTTTTTACAGCCACCAAAGGGCCTCATTAAAACAGCAGTCAGCACCTTAGTGAAAAGATACAGTGCTTAGAGTGCCCAAATGTGACAGAAAATCTGCATTTTGTAAATCTGACACCTTTGATAGATTATACAGTGTGAAGCCATTTCTTCTAAGCATTATGATAACGCTTAAGGTTCTCTTCTGAAGCCAACTTGGCTATATTCACTAGTTATTACAAAGTGAAAAAGAGACGATTAAATAAAATGAAGCTTAGAAGATAGAGGGGAACCTTTTTCTATGACACAAAGCTCTTTACACACAAACAGGCTGGAAAGCAGCTATTGGCATTTCCTAGGACCCCTTAGTATTGGGGGTACCATTCCTTTAAATATGAGGATGTTGCTAATGATATGCCAGCATGTGTGTACATGGAGATGAACCAAACTGTGGAGAAATAGTACTTTTATATGTTACATGAGAAAGATTGTTGGCTTTTCATCTATTTTTATAAATAAATGCTTCACAGTACCCAGCTTCAGGGGATTAATAGAAACCTTATTCTTTAGTTCAAGAAAGAGAATTTTGAAATCAGAATGAGGAAGCCCAATGCAAATGATGCAAAACTAAGCAATCTCTTATTTAGTTTGTGGTGGCTGCCATAGTAGAGCAGGCCATATGAAAGTGACAATGAGTTTTAGAAGCAGAATTGCAGGTATCCTAAGCAAAGACTGCCTCCCTCCAAGTCTTCACCATAGTTCTTCCCAAGCCATCGGGAGTGTTCCGCCTGGATCCTTTCACTCCAACCCTGGTTCCCAATGTCCCATTCAGAAAGATTTGTACAGACAACTGGCAAGAAAGATGGAAACTAAAATTGGAGAATCTATAGAAGAAACAGTTTTTAAAATTCTATGATATGCAAGTTGACGTTTTCACTGTAGCTAGAGGGGAGGAAGGTGGAGAACAAAACTTAACTATTATTATTCTCTATTCTGGCTCAAGATTTGAGAATATTTACTAATTTCAATAGGACCAAAATGCAAAGTTGACCTCTCTTGAGTCCTTTGTTTCTGCCTGTGGCTGAAAGTGCCCTTTTATCTGAGTATATTTCCAACAATTCCAACAAAGAGGGAAAGGCTGTTCCCACTCTCCCAACCTTTCTCTCTCTCTCTCTCTGGCCAAATGATATTAAAATGAAGTTTTTGTTTATAGACCTCTAAAAAGATAGCCCAACCATTTTGACATATATACTTTATGCATTTCATAATGGGTATAAACTGTTTAAAATAGTAGTAGAGTACCTTTATTTAAAGTTAAAAGTAGAAGAGATGATTAAAAAGCATCTTGCATTATTTACGTTTTTAATCCATAGAATGACAATAGAGTGTTATGTGTAAGCAGCTATCATTCACATGAAGGAAACATATCTTACTATTGTTTATATTTCAGTATTGAAGTCTTTGAGGACAGATTGATAATTAGATTTAAACATGCCAAGGTAATCGCTTCTCTTTTTCTGTAAATATACATGGCCATATATGCTTACTGAAATCTCCTTTTAAGTATTTTATGTATACTCATTTTGAATCTATTTATTAAAAAGGTTAGATTTTTCCCCATTGTGATACAAGAAACCAGTTTTCATTTAAATGATTCCATTTAGATATTTGCAATTATTAATAATACAGCTTACAAAAGGAAACGTTTCAATGACAGGAACCTTGAAATGAGTCCTTGAGAATTTGGAATGGATATTGCTTTCTCTTACAATAATCTGGGGCCAGTCTCTACTTTTGTTGAATTCAGTGATTTTTTTTTTTTTTTTGAGGGTCAGAGCTATTAAATTTTAGTCAGTTGCTAGAGGGAGTGGCAGGCCTCTTGGCTGAGAAATCTACTCGAAATTACTCTTTGGGAGAAAAAAATAAGATAGAAAATTGCCTCATCAGCCCCATCTTTCAACCAACAAATCCTGTGGTTCTCACTATTCTTAATTGTTGACCCCTACCATCTGTGTCATGCAATGTGGCAGAAACTCTCCCTTCAAATAAAGCCCCATGTTACTTCATCAGAATGTACTTGTTAAAAGTGATAATGATTCACAATCGGTACTTAGCCATGTTAAATACAATATCCTCTTTTAAAATATGGTGTTTGGGGGCCTAAATTAATACCTTGGTACATAAGTTATTATGTTATCTGAAAGTTATTTGATTCAAGGGGAGATACCTGTGAGATGCTTTTATTATCCAGAGTAGAAATTGCAGAATTTATTTAATTGGGAAAGGAAGTTACTGTGATGTCTACCGCAAACTGTCGAGAGTCATTTAGCCTTTAAGAAGCTGCCCTGGTATATGTAGTACAACACTAGAAAAATGTGCTTAAGGAAACTTTACATTTTCTCATAAAATAAATTTTAAAAAATCTGAAATATATGTGCCATTGAACTAGTGGTATTAGACTTAAAAGAAAAAAAAAAAACCTTTTACAGTGAATTCTCTTAGTGTATGTGGCTCGCATTGCCCTGAAAAATAAACTGAAAGGGGCACCGTGAATAGAATGTGTGGGTTTAAAATTCGGTGGATTATTCACATCTGTTAGGTGAGAATTAAAGAGTGCTCTGAAATAATGTATTCTTATGTTTTAGAGCTATCACTGCCAAAGGCTACTGACTAGTAAGTATCAACATCTGTGTTACTTCTTCTTTAGATTTCCTGATTCAATGTGTCTAAACATTTCATTTACTACTGGATTTTTTTAAGTTGTTTTAAGCCTCTGTTTGATGTACTATTTCCCTGAAAGATATTATTAGCAAATATTAGTTAAGGGATTGCTTGTACAATTAGCCCTAAATAACAGTAACCAAATGTTGTGATTTGTATTATTGAAAGAACATCAGCCTCTTGAAACGGTAAATAATGGAATAAAAATAAATAAAGGTACCTGTATTTTGACAGTGATATTCCACCTCTGGTTTTCCCATGAGCTAGCGTAAACACGCACACTCTCTCACACACACAATCATTCAAATGCCTTTTCTCTCTCTGACAAAAATATTCATTAAAAACATTTCACTGTGCTGCCTTTTAATATAGCACGGGCATTCAACCTGCGCAGGAAGCTTCCTGGAACCGCACAAATACTGTGTAATTATCTGGTGGCTCCCTGCTGGCTGCTGCATATTCTAAGCACAAAGTGAGCAACGCATTTCTAGAGCCTGACTCCTGTCTTCATTGTCCCTGCTTGGAATATGAAGCCTCACTTCATTATAGTAGACCTGATCAAACTTGATAGATTTAGCCATTATTCTTGACTGTGTCAACTTTCCACAGTTTTTTTTTTCTCCCCCTCCTTGGACTCTTTTGTTTTGCCACCCAGGGAATGCAGAATATTCTGAGTATAGGCTTCTCTCTTCTCTTTCTTCCCTCCCTCTCTCTGGGCTCTCTCAGCCCCCTCCTTTTCCCTCCACCCCATTTCTTTCACCATCTCAGCCCCCTCTGTCTTTTCCCTCTCCCACCCAAACAAGCTGGGGATTCAACAAATAATGTTCCTTCCACATCATGTGATTCAAGGAAAATAAGGCTTGCAATTTTTCTCTCAATTGTCCTCTTTGGTTTTGATTTTTCAGTTACTATAAAAGAATTCTCCGGCAATGTTGACACACAAGGCAGAAATGCTTTGAAAATTCTTTTCTATTTCCTGTTAGTAGCACAGTAACTTTTGCTCTATGATGTTGTTGTGGTGATGGTTAGGCTTGGGCTTTTTTCTCTCTCTCTCTTGGTCTGTTGTACAACAACTTTCAAAGAGCACTTCAGAGTTCATATTTTCAAGGATTATCCACATCAATGTATCTTATCAAATTTTATAAATGTTGCAGTGCATTTTCTTTGCAAAAGGCATTAGATCATTGTCTCGGCAAATACAGATGTTGATAAAACTGGTTTAGCATAACAGATATCTTTGTAGTTTTTGAGAGTTGCTATGCAACAATAGAGAATTATATCATAGCTCTAACAAAATGGTAAAGTATCAAAAAAATTCAAGCTGTATTATTATAATTAAGATTATACTGCCCCCTTACACCGTCACAAAACAAGTTAGTCAATATGTCAGATATTTGTTACTGACCTTAAAATACTTATAAGCTCAGTTTGTCTTTACCCTAGTTAATGAATATTTTGTGGTGAGATTTTATTGCCTAGCTTTTAGTTTTTTAATTTTTTCTGGAGCATATATATATATATCCCTTTGGTGGACTCCAGGCAGTGTTTAAAAGCAGAAAATAATGGTTAATGTCAAGGTCTGCTCATTGAGTGCAAATTATCAATACAGTAAAAACTTACAGGTCTTACAAAGTCATCTGACTCTGCAGGGTCTCTCCACACTCCAAACCACTCCTACTCTGCTTTATTCTGTTTATTTTTTGAAAGCAAAAGCCAGGCTCCCAATATGATGCCTTTCAACAAGTTTGCTCACAGGATTCTTATTGTAGCGTCTGGTTTTGTGCCACAGAAAGAAGGTACAACGCTAGTATGGCTTGAATTTAATATTATCCTCCTTAAATTAAAAATAAAATAATTATTTTTAGAGTGGCATTTTCAGTCACACCAAAAGCTTTGAGGCATCTTAAAATGTAAATTGCCGTGAAGCAACACAAAGGAGAAAGGGAAGATTTTGAAGGCAATCGCACTGATCACTTAATTCAGTCGCTGCATATCCACTTGGCATAAGGTAATTAGAGTGCCACATTGCTGTAAAGACAGAAAGCTTAGGGTCCCATTCTGACTCACCCAGACGATAATACATGATTAGAAGTCAGTGACAGATCACAACTGCTGAATGACCCACCAAGGTCTTATCAAGGGCAAATCGCATAATTAGCATGCACTTCGCTGGCAGAGGAGTGCAGTGCTATTGTTCCCGCACAATCAAATTAGCCCCGCCGATGAGGTCAGTGTTCTGTGACCTTAGAGACATTTCATGTTTTATTCACCCCTCTTCATCACACATCACACACATGTGCAACGTGTACGTGTGCATACACATTTAAACTGAACCTAAGTTCTTTGGACACTAAAAATATGTGTTATAGAGACAGTTTTGAAGTACACTCCATCGACTCTTTGGTTCATCATGTATGGAATGAGGAATGAGGAAACCAGCTAATGCAGTCTGACCCTGGGGGACACACATGTAATGGAGCTACTTTGACATAAATGTAAGCATCTAGTGAGGCCTGGATCTCATATTATTTGTTCTTCATACATCTGCAGCATCCCCCGTGTACTAATGAAGTCCTAATTCAAGCTTCAGGTCTCTCCTTCCTCTAGTAATCAGAATGCCCTAGTGAATGTGTCCACTCTGCCTTCACCCCATCTGTACTCCCCTCTAGTGTTGTCCATTTCTAGGACCCAAAACTTCTTTCAGAAAAGACAATGTTTTGGAAACTGCTGAGGTCCCTTATAGCTCCAGACTATACTTGCAGCCATAGTACCACCCCATTGTGCCACCAATGGTCCCCTGAGTACAGCTGTTGCAGGGACCAGGCTTTTCTTGCTGAGTAATCTACCACTCTGCAAAGTTGGACCCTCGGTCCATTTTTCAGCAGCGTGGGGATCCAGGTAGAGCCTTTTAGTGAAACAACTTGAATGACTAGCTTGAAGGCTGTTTTGTTTGTCACTTTCTCACTTGTTCTATGCACTCTATCACATGTTCACACACAAGAGGGGTCTTTTGGCACTCAGCACAGAGCAGGAGCATGTGTTATCGCTATCCCACGATGCTCGTCATTCCTCTGTCCTCTCTCTGAACCAAGTGTCACCACCACTCACTCCTGGTACCCATTCTGCTGGCAGCCCCTGCTACTGAAATTTTTATTGATGTTTTTAGAGAAATAGTTTAATCTGATCAAATTAAAGCCAATTTTTGAGTCCTTTAACAAAAATAATGAAAATATTTTATTTTAGTAAGAGTGAAATAATTTCAAAATTTTAATCACCGAATCTTGCCCAAACATGACTTAACAATTCACTACTATTAAGATAAGGCTCACGTGAACTGAGACTTCATGACATTTTCAGAAACATCTAGTCCAAATTTTAGTGCTAATGAGAAGTCTAGGGAATATCGATTTGTGTAAGAGGAAGGGACTCTGGCTTGAGGCTATTCTTGGGAGTGGGGGTGGCATGAGGTGTGGGAAGCTTTGGCTATATGGTGCAATCAAAAATGAATGGACTGAATATCAGATGACTTGGGTCTAGTCCTGGCTTTGAACTTGGCCAGAGCATTTTTCATTCTTGGCCTCAATGACTTTATTCACAAAATAGCTAGATTTGGCAAGAGGCTGTCTCTGATCCCTCCTACCAATAACATACCATATTTCTAAAACCTATGTGAAATTTTTGCCCCAGTCCATTTGGTTGTATGTTTTAATCAGCTGCAGTTTTTAATGTTTGCACATCACAACTCTGATCATCGTAACTGATAGCAAGTCAGTCACAGATAGGGGGACTTGAGACCTTGGAGTTCTAAAATATACAGGAAAGAGGGGTGTGAGTATATCTGTTGTTTACGAGATTCCCTCCCCCTTCCACCTTCGATGCATACACCTTCTATAATTAAACATCCAGGAAGGGGAGAAACCAATAAACACGACTGATTTATGTTTAAATCATACGTTTCCAAAGTGTTACTGAGCAGGCAAGTTTATCTTTAAGCCAATTAAATAATTCCAGCTCCAACTTGGCCCCTTCTGTAATTGTTCTATTTTGTGATGCTTGCATTTTAATAGGGATGCATTTTCACAAATGTACAATGGTACTCCCATGTTTTCTTGGGTAAATAAAGGATTTTGATTGACTTCTGTTTTCTGAAGCTGAACGACATGGATATTTTAAGAGAAGGAGATTTAAATTAGAGTTTAGCAGTCCAGGATCCTCTCTATGAATTTATTTCTAAAGTATATTTTGTTTATTTAAATGCCTTGGCCTTTTGTGCTAAATGCCTGGATGAAACTTTTTTCTTGTATGGCACAAATATAATTTCTAAAGGTGTTATTGATTGTGCAAACACGGGAACATTTTCCTTCAATGAGAATTAATATTGTCTGTCTATGGAACCATAGTAGTATTCAGTGTAACACAAAAGTTCCTGAAAACATATTTATAATAATTGTGATAAGCGATTCCATCCTTCTTGTATTTAGCCTTCACAGTAACTTCCTTTTGATGAAAAAATATAGAGAATTATGCACAAAGGAGCAGTTTTTATACTTGTAATGGAAATATTAAAAAGGGACCCATTTTTACAAATTGTCTATCTAATAAAGATTTTACAGCATCTGTAAAATATAGACATTGTGTCTTTCAGAAATCTATCTGCTGTAAGAGTGTGTTCTAATTTGCACAAGATGTATATTTCATATGTGTGCTCCATGTACATTATATGTATCACATATAAATAAAATCATAGTACCCAAAGTCTCAGGGGAACACCACCCCCCCTCCCCAACCACAACCTTAGTCATCTAGTGCAAACCATGAAAGTCCCCTAACAAACGGGATTAAAATTCACTCCTTTCAACCACCCCAGACATTTATTCCTTCCTTTTCATTGAGCTACATTTGTCTGATTTAACAAGATAAGATTTGAGTGCTGATGCAGCCCGTTGTTAATGTAGCAGCCGCATCCACCATACCATCGACACTCGGCATCAGAGGAATGCATAAATCAGGTATTCAAAAAAAATTAGATATGCAGCACACCAGTTTTATAGTCCCAGCCTCAGAAATTGAAATGGCCCAGATTAATGTATTATATCTTACACACTGTCCGAGTGAATCAACTTTAATATATTGAACAGATTCGCAGAACAAGACTTTGTTATCTAAGGAGCACTCGGAAGAAGGAATTGACCTGAGGATTTGATTTGGTTCAGGTAGTTCATGTTGTACAGCAGCATTTGAATAGTTTCACATAAAAATAAAATTTGTATTAGAAATATTTCACATCATTTCTGGGCTCATCCGGCACGACAGCTTTGCAGAGGGCCAATATTATAGAAACAATGTCCAGCCAAGATATGATTTTAACCTTTGCTTCTGACATGGCAAAACAATATAATTGTAATTTTAATGCAAGCTGCTGTTTCTCAGCAAGACAGCTTGTACAGGCTGACTTTAACTAGTTTGGATTTTGACTGGAAATGAAATGCCCATTGAATTGCTCATACAATAGAAGCACCACAATTTGTAGTGCTCCATTCCCAGGGGCTCAGTCGGGTCTGAAGCTATTCTGTGAAGAAGCTGCTTTTTATAATGTTGGATACCATTCCAAGGAAGGAAGGGTTTGGTAGCAATGTGAGGTTGTGAGGTAGTATCTCTTTTTCTTGCCAGGCTGGGATAGCCAAGATGAGGAAGCAGTTTGGGGATTTGAAACCAAAGATGATGGGGTCTTTCCCCTTGACTGCCCAAAAGAGGTGAGGGATGAGAAGAGCAAAAATTGAAGTCTAGGGAGAAAGAGTCTGCATTTGGGGGTACACAGCAAAGTGTTTCATTCTCCCATGAGTTTCTCCTTTGTTTCACATTCTAGGGAATCCTCTTTGTGTAACCTCAAGATCTGCAAGGTTGTGCTTTCTTTATAATGATGGATCCTGTCTTAGACTCCTTGACAATATCAGCTATGTAAGCCATGGCAGATTTGGAACTTCTCCCCACCCAGACATGGGATTCTACCTATTTAATGCATTTGCTAGAACAAATGCTGGCAGTAGTGATGATGATTTTCTCACTGAACTCAGAAATAGGCAGAGAAGAGTCACAAGATGTAAAGACAGCAAACAGACACACAATAGGTCAAACACTAATTTCTAATACCTGTAGATGCAATGTAAACAAGAAGCCAGAGGGAAAACATGCTTTCTCCCAGGATAGCACTCCCGGTCTTGTTGGCCTTAATATCAGTTCTTTTGCCTATGTACCCCTTTCCCATGCCTTTGGTTTATTCTGGTTTTTGCAGAGACTGAAGGTCCAAATAATCCCTCTGGTAATAAGAACTAAAAGGCTTGCTTTGGCACAGTCAGTCAACTTCATGGGTTTATGGCTAATGCCTGCTTTTCTGTGAAGCCATATGTGAGCATGTCTGACATCAGAAATCTGGTTATTTTTTTACAGCTATTACTGCTTCTCATCTGCCTAATTCTCATTTACTCTTCAGGTGTCAATGTAGATATTTTTTTGACTGGGAACCCACACCTCAGCCCTCTTTTGCTTCCTCCTCCAGCAACCAAATCCAGGCGGGCTACCCACCTACACGTTCTGCTTGCATCCTGTGTTCCCCGTGTCACACATGTATCTGCTATTTTGTAACTGCTGATTTAAGTCTCTTTCTCCCAAGAGAACTCAAAACTCTTTAAGACTGCGCTTTTCATGATTATATCTCCCATTTTAGCACAGTGCCAGGCACAAAATAGATTTTCATAAAGTATCAGTGGAATCCACTTATTCATTCATTCAGTGAATATTTTTGAATGCCTACTATGTCTAAGATCCGGGGACACCAAAGTGGACATAGCAAGGTCCCTACTCTCACAAAGCTTACGTTCTAGAATGAGAGACAGACATTAGCAAAGCAACAAGTATTAAATGAGCTATATAAAATTTGACCAAAGGAGATCTCCAGAAATGGCAATTTCATATGGTCCAACCTAATAATCATATGCCCTGTGGAGATAACGAGCACATCAGTGCAGTAATGGTGTTTGACAACATCATCTGAGCCATGTTACACTGTAAAAAGCTCCTGCTTGAGCTTATTATATTTTAACATAAGAATTCTCCAAAAATCATCAGACAAAAATTGGGCACCATTAGTCAGATGGAATATAATAGTTGCTCTAATGATTACTGAAACAGCAGTACTCATGCCCCATTATGTGTGTTACTCCGCAGCATGTGCGTGGCAGCTCCAGGCTTCGCTTCTGCACTTGGGGTCTCAGCACACCCTCCCAGCCCTGGAGAGCCAGCGCTCGCCAAGCCCCTCTGTGGTGCAGGCTGGGTCTGTGGCCCACAGGGTTCTCGCTGTACCGCAGTGTTTCTTTTGCCTCCAAACCTCTGGTCCTTCACCTTGGCTCCAGTCAATCACTGCCGCCACACTGGGAAGAGTGACTCCAATAAGGCAACACAAATGAGACCAGCAGCGTGTCCACCTCCTCCTCACCCAGAGAGCAGCGCCAGCGTCTGCAATTGTATTGCAAGTGGCCAGTATGACCCTTTCCCCTGCTGACCCTTGCCCTGCTCAAAGACCACGTTGGGGCCCCTGATCTGCGTCCTCAGAGGGGCCATCAGATGGTTCCCGAGTCCTGGCCCCTGAGGGGACATGATTTCCTTCGGCAGGCACATTTGGCGCATTATTTCTCACAGCATGTTCTCATTGTAACATCCAACTTTGACAGCGCACATTCCCTGAGCGTGTATGGGAAAGTGTCAGAAAAAGTGCTAACATTTCTACAAGTTCGGATCATTAATTTTCTCAAGGAATTACTAAATAAAATGATGTTTTCCAAAAGCCCTCCTACACTGCCATTTCTAAAGTTTTATTTTAAGTGTTGTGTGTCCTTAACCGCTTTGTTCCCCCTTTGTACTTAGCTTATTTTTCTCCAGACTAAAGTTTATGGCTCTTTTATATGATAAATCTGATAAATTTTTTTGTATTTTAAAATTATATAGCAAACAGTGCTGTTTGGTAGCTTTTGCTGAAATTATAAATGATTTTTTTTTAATCTGAAGCAAAGATAAGCAATGAAAATCTGCTACATATACAAAATATGGTTAATTTCTGTCCCTCCAAGACCCTGGGGTTGGTGGATGTGTTTTAATTGCTAGCTCACTCAAGGTGACTAAAGGGCCATGGCGTATTTCTTATTTTGACCATCTCTAAAGCAGCTAGTATGAGGCTCTGTGCATTAGGTAGGTTAGAATGGCATTTGTAGGAAAAAAAAATTATCCCAGCTATTCTGTATTAAGCACATGCTTTGTGCCAGATCTCACTAGACCCCACATTATTGCATTATGAAGAGTTTTCTTCCCATTTTACATATCAAGGCCCACTGTGTGTGTGTGTGTGTGTGTGTGTGTCCGTGTGTCCGTGTGTCCGTGTGTGTAAATTTACACAGCCAGGAAGTGACAAAACCAGAATCCAAATTCAGGTTTCCAACTATAAAAGCTCACACCCTCTCCACTTTGTTACTCAGCTTCTGACGTGGCAGGGTCCTCATGGTATTTTAGGTGGATCTCAACTGTTCAGCAAAGTAATATATTTGCTATCAGGAAATGGTTGAGATACTCATCCATATTAAAATTGAGGTCTATTGTGTATCTGCTCTAGGCTTATTTAGGACACTATTTGAATCATTTTTTTAATTGTTTTTTTCCCTAAGGACTTGAACCTTTCCAAATACCTCTCACCTTTGACCTCACACACCCTGACATCATCAGGACACCTACACAGTAACCTGTACAATGCGTGGCAGATGTCCTCCCACGATACCTCTTCCTACCCTCATCCAAACAGACAACTTGGAGACCCATGAATATCTTCCGACAGTCCCGTGTCACTCTTTTTATTAAAGTAAAAATAAAGGGCTCCAGCCCCCATGATATAGATTTTCCCACAGTTTCTGGAAACTTGAGAGTGAATGGGAAAAGCTGTATTCTCCCAGACTTCGTTCACTCTGAGTTCTTTTTTCTCTGAACTCTCTCCACATCACTCACCTGCATGTATGAATACAGCTTTCATTCCCTCAAGTAACATAGAAAATGAGTTATTACACATAATATGCATTTATGATGGTTTCCAATAGTAGAGAGGGGTTATAGCATTGAAAGGAAATAACTTTATATTGACCATTGGTATTCCTGCTCATATAGGTTTTTGAATATTCTCATTGCAAGTGTGGCCTGGTCTTTCCTAGGACTCAGCCTTGGGCCATTCCACTGGGTCTTGTTCTTCCTATTATAACCTTTTTATTGCTTCTGTTCTCCCTTCATATTTTCAACCTTCCCCCCCTCTCTCATCCTCCCAGTCTACCAGAGAAAAACTGAAAATTCCTATACAGTTGTTCTGCACAGCATTAGAATACTACTTTTTCCCATTTCACACTTCATACAGGTATCTACTTTTGCATAGCTATAAAAGACCTACTAACTGGCTATTTTAAACAAAGAGCCATCTACTACAGAATGATTTCAGGAGCTTTCCTAGAAAGGGGAAGGCATTCTATTTATTCTGTTTTTCTAAACCTCACATTGCCCCCATACTAACTTTTTGTGCACAGTGGTCTGATCTGGGTTTGACCAAATGCCTGAGTTCAGCTAGTAAGACATCCTCTCCTTTCTCTGCTTCCGCAACACATTTGGTTGATATTTTTGTGACTCAAGAAACCAGATTTAGGAGTCCTTGACATCATTACTCCCCCTGGGGACTGAGAGCTAATCTTTAAATCAAAGTGTTGGGCCTCTGTTTTGGTTTTCTCTATTCTCAGCTTCCATGTACAGAAGTGCCACATGAATATGAGTCTTTTATTTCTATCTAGAACTAGACTTGATTTGGTTGTAATTAACCTGTAACTTAACCATCCGCAATGCCTTAACAATTTGAAAGGTAATTCTAAGATAAAGCCAATGTATAGTGATAATAACTTAAATGGCTACCCCATATTAATCATTTCCTACCTACAAAGTACCATTTTTAACAAAACATAGCATTTAAGCTTTAATCAAGCATTATGCTATAGAAATTGTTAATCCATTTTACAGGTGAAAAAAACTGAAGTACTGATACTTTTGTGAATTGCCCAAAGTCACAGAAACAAGTAACAGGATTAGAAATTGAGTCTTTATGTCTCAAGAGTACAACTTTCTAACCATGCTATTGTATCACCTCTTTACACAGGGGAGAAAGGCCTGGCTTCATAAATAATCTGAGCCAATGGCCCCCGTGGCTTTAGGTTAGTAATGGACAAAGTCGAGAATCCATTAAAGTCAATTAAAGAGAAAGGGAGGTGCCACAGATTCAAGCATTTGTTTTGACTAGAGCTAAATGTATCTTTGATATAATTATTTACATTGCTGGGACAGTTTTTTATTGTCACTTAATAATCTAGATTCATCGGAACATCTATGACAATCCATTGCTGATTCATCTCCCCTTTGTATCTCTCTGGAAACTTGTTACAGCATGCCCTGAAGATCACCAAATGAATGCATTTTTCCAAAGCACATCAAACCAAGCATTTGGATAACGTCAAAAACAACTTGTCATGGGAATTTAGAGTTGATTTTATGGTGCTTCTAAAGCATGTTTAGATTATGATTCAGAACACTCTTTGTTACTTATCATACATACTTGGAATATTTGAGGCATGTTAACCTGAACATCATGGTTCTCTTATGTGCCTCCTTTAAAAATGGTGCTCCACTAGCATGAAGCCTGGTGAGTCGTCAGTATATGGTACTGATGGGCTCCCAAAAGGCCTCCCGCTCTGAGGTTTGCAGTCTATGTGAGATCATACCGAAGCCACTCAGACAGTCCTCTTTTTCCTAAATATTTTTTAGACACTCTAAAACAGAGCATGTGAGCATCTGAAAAAGACTAAGAGCTGATCTAAACACCAACAATCCAAAAAAGAAAAAGTTTAAGTGGAAAATTTAGCCAGTCATTCAAATGTTTTAACATTCAACATCTAGATGTTTTCTGTGTCAGTAGCATATGAACAAAGCCATAGTATTCCCCTGGCCAGTGGTCCAAATGAGGTATTTCTGGACATTTCTGAGATTTTTGTTTGTTTGTTTAGATAAAGAAAAGGTTATCTTAACCTTGGAATTTAGTGATGAATGGGACCTTGAAAATTATTTAGTCTGTTGGATGAGCACTCACAAGGATGTAACTTGGCCAGTTTTAGTCATATTCTTAACTCCAGAGGCAGCAACGAAATAGTTCTGCTTCTCGAGTCTTATAGTTCTGTCATGCTGGATTTTCTTTTTTTGAGGGGAAAGGAGAGTGGACAGCTAGATAGTTCACTTTTGACACTGGTTAGACTATTTTTTTATTTCCAAAAATAGATGTTATTATGCCTGCTTAGGTAGAACTTAAAGCACAAGTTGTAGCATCATCACCATCCCCATCATCATTTATGTGAGGTGAATACACTGTACGTGCAAAACCCTTCACTAGTGAAGAATGTTAGAACACTCGCCAACGCTTTAAGATGGCATCATTGAAAATAATCATTCATGTAAAACTAATATTTCAGAGAATATAATGCAGCCTGAAGGAAATCAGGCCTTTTATTAGATAGATCTTGAATATATTCAACCTTCTCTGAAAACCAATTTTTCCATTAGAACATGTATGTAAACAAATTTCAAAAATATTTGATGCAAATTAGTATTTTTTCATGGCATAGCTAAGGGAAGCAAGTATGTGCGAATGGGAGGAGGAGGTGGGAATTCTGTGGCTACATCTACAGATATGGGTCACATCAGTTTAACTTTAATGGCATAAAGACAGTTTTTTTGAAGCTATAGGCAAGCATATGCAGTCTGAGGAATGTAGGAAAGACCAACAGCTATGAGGATATGAACAAGCTTATAAAAAGAAAACAAGACTAATTTTATTAATCTGCTCACTTTGGCTGTTAAGAAAGTCCTAAAGGGTCATGTTTTAGAAACTTTACTCCCAAGGATACCCTTATACCCTAAAAACAAAACCTGAATATTCTCTTCCGAAGAAAAGAAAATTAATTATGTATGTGTTACTGTTTCTATGTTCCAGCTTTTATTTTATACCATTCATTTTGATAAAATTGGAAGCACTTAAGAGCCTACCCTCTGCCGCGCTGAGAGAGTTTTTGGTTCCTGGGTGAGTCCCCAAGAGCACTGGTCCTCAGATTTTTCTTCCTTGAGAAGAACGCCTCCACCCTCTAGCTATCCCACCAGCACTACTGCTGAAACCATGCACCAGCATAAAGCACAGATTGCTGCCCAGCTCCTTGGAGAGGGGCCAGTGCATTTGTCAGGAATTGAAAAGTTTTGGAGCCAGTTCGAGGACTTTCTGGTACACAAAGCGTTGGCTGGAAACGTGGTAAGTATTAAATGGGATGTTAATTTTCATGAATATTTTCCTCATGGTTGTAGCTTGTGGTCATTGAGCAATTTAGCAATCACCATGTGGTCTGTTGGATACACAGCCTGGGTGAAGTTCAAGAAATTAGCAGACAGTCAGTGGGGAGAAGGCCAGAGCTCAAATATATGTATATTTTCACTTTTAAAAAAATTTTTATTTTTCCTCCAATCCACTTCAGGAGATTGCTGATTCTTTATTAATTCTTTCATTTCAACCATATGCCCAAACTGTATGTACCTCCCATATTGATGTGCCTTCACATTTCCAGCCATTTCATTTAGCCTGTGTTGGTCACTCTACAGTTCTGGCTCTAAAATGTTCTAACACTTGTTGGCCAGTTCATTTTTGCCTCACCTTGTAGGATATATTGCATCATTAATTCCAAGGATACTTAGTGCACAGGTACAAGGCATTCCCAGTTTCGTTCTTTTCTTCAAAATGAGGAGAATTTGTTAGAGTTCTGGAAGTTACAGGCCCAGCCATAAGAGAAGATATTTGATATGAAGACTATTAAAAACCATGGCCCTTTATTTGACATGAATACAACCTTACTTTCATATGGTGCTCTTCCTACATCATACAGTCTTAATTAGCTCTCACAACATCTCATGTGGTGTCTGAGGGAACTCTATCACAATCCCATCATTACAGAATCCTACAGTCCATAGAGGTGAAAGTGGGTTGCCTAAGATCACACAACTAGGACCGGAAGACTTACTTGTCTCCTGCCACCAGCCACATTCTTCTTCCTCATCATTTATTCACAACTCAATGACAAAGCTATACCATGAAGAATTTATTAATAACAAAAATAACAAAACTTGCCCATAACTCATCTTCCTAAATTTTCATTAATTAAAGCAAATCAGGTTTCCATCCTCTCTCACTTATATTCCAATATGCTTTTTTGAATGTAGGAGAAAGGATGGAAATGTGACAGGTGTACTAGGAGTTATATGTGGCACATGAGTGTTAGAGTATTTCATGAGTGCAACTGGGGGAAGGGTACAGCACACAAATGGTGTCTGAGACCTTACTGATGAGAGCTGGAGAACCCTCTACTATGCTACTCACTGCTGACTACTGTATTAAGAAAAGCTCTACAAACAGGGTAGTGATCCTCATTATTTAAATGCTACCCTTAATAGAATCCAAGAAATTAAACTTTTCAATATTCTTTATCTCTGGTTGAAGGAAAGAAAGCTCTGACATCTGCTGTTGCCTCCTGAGAATTAACTACTAAATCAATCTGAAATAAATATCTAAAAGTTTACTAATAAAAAAACTATGTTATTTGTTTATCTAGCTTAGGGATTATTCACATATAATTAGTAAAATACAGTGAAGTACATTATATGTTTATATATTTTTATAAATACATTTGTACATTATATATTTATTCTTGAATATACAAATTCATTTGTATAAATTATATGAGCAACACATTTTTAAATTCAATGTCATCAGAAAATAAATTATTCTGCATATGTGAAACTTCAACTTCCTTATCCAAACACTTATTTTTATATATTTTAACTGTTTTGATAGAATTCCTCCCAGGAAGCAAAGAGAAAGATGAAACTTATTTAGTTTTTTTTTAGATGCTGTGTCAATATTATCAAAAGAACTTATTTGTTCTGTTCTTTTACAAAGATACCCTCAGGTGAGGTGGCCTTGAAGATTATTTGAGACACTGTCAATAATACTTTTTGTGTCTGTTATCAGGATAACTCTGTTTTAGAAGTTTCTGCTTCATAGTTCCTAGCATTCTTGTAATTTGCTTCTTCAGATCTGCCTTAAAATACAACAAATGATATAAAAGCATAAATATAATGTCTAAAATGAGAGTTAATAGGCTCTGAGTGATTAAAGTACGTATAAATTTGGGGGGCTTTATTGTATGGAATAATAACCCCGAATTGCTGATTCCAAGGACCCTTCTTTCTCTGCTTTTTCTTTGGTTTCCAGATGGTATATAAAATGTGAAGGTTGCCTAATAAGCGACGTGTTACTCTCCATTAAAAAACAATGAGGTGCATATGAATGCTTTAAATCTTACGGGATTAGCAGTGTTTAGTTTGGGATGACCGAAGGATAAGCATGGAGTGCTTCTGGCTGTGCATATAAGAGGAGTGTTTTTATTTGTGTTTTGTCAAGGATGAACCTATGAGCTCACTACAAAAGGACAGTGCCTCTTTAACGGAGACTCTGGCTTCTGTTCCTGGGAGCTTCGCAGCATTGGTTCGTTCGTAAAGCAGCATGAAAGAGTTGATTTTCATTTTATGTTGTGCTCGTGAGGCATTAGCATGATGTTCTAACACTTGTAAATGAATACAGCTCTTGCCTAATCTGTCATTTTAATGCCTTATAGATTTTATTTCACTCGATGTTGTACCAGATTCTCAATAATAATAATCAACTGCTTTGTTGTTCTCTTGCAGAAATTTAATTTCTGCAGTGGGTGTGCAACTAATAAAAGATGTTGCTTGAGGAAACGAAAAATAAATATGATGAATCATAAAAGTTGGGTGGGGGAGAGGGGACGTTGCTCCTAGATGAAAGACAATTACTGAACCAGTGGCGAATGTGTCGGATTCTCGTATTGTCAACAGCTTAATAACCCTCGCGTCTTTAGCCACACTACTTATGTCTTTGAGCCTTAACCTCATGGACTTGGTGTTTCCTACAATTTCATTTAGAAGCATTAATATAAAAGGTGAGGGAGTAAAACAACTCTTCTCTTTACTTTGCACCCTAATAAGTTTGCTCAGGGTTGCCATTTTGCCACTCACACATACCTTTTATCTTTTCCCCTGTCACAAGCTATCTAGAAGAGCAGCATTAAAGGCAGCTGTGTGAGACTTGGAGTATTGGCAAAGACTGTAAAGTGGAAAATAAACAGTGTGTCTATCACCAAGCTACAAGAACACAGCACTCATAGCAGTGAAATGACAGTAGCAAGAAACTAATTGGTCACCAGCTTTGGAGGAAATATATTCTTCCAGACCTCTGTCATTTACCAGGTTCTTTAGTAAAAAAATCAAAATAAATAAATAAATAAATAATGCCAGGTTGAAGTCTCGGCTCTAACTCCTGAAAGAAAGAAAATGAAGAGTTAAGGCGGCAAGGCTGGGCAGGCACTTTGGAGACTGAGTAATTGGAGGCTTCCACTGCTAGAAAAATAGTAGGCTCACTGCAAAATAATTAATTCACCCCCTCGCACACAGGTACTTTGTGGGTCCAACACCAGTTATGTGATGAATGTTATATTTCACACAGCTTCTGCCTGAGAATCTAGGCTCAAGTGAATTTGGAGGGGGACCGAATTTTCATTAGCATCTGCCTTCTTTTCCCCCCAATTTTGTCCATCTAATTTATAATTTCTTCTGGGAAGATTTATACATTGATGAGATATAGGAAAGCAAGAGGAAACATGTTTATCTACCAAGAGCGGGGATAGGGGTCTGAAAAATAAACATTCAACTAAGAAAAAGAAAGCCAAATGTGAGGTAACAGACATTTATAGTGTAGTTTAATAGTAAATTTAAATATATTAAAAAGAACCTTAAATATAACTGAATTTACTTAAACTAGACATCTTGAATAGGGAAATAAAAGAATAAGAAATATCTCTTCACCCAGACAAGTGCCTTGTTATGTATTTAAGTATATATCCACATAGGGTATCTCAATTCACTATAGCTTGGTTGACCGACGTCTTGGTGTGTACTGAGACTTTGGACTCAAAAAGCAAGACATCATTATGGTCAATTGTCCTAATCAATAGAAGAATGTAGTCTAAGAATTGTAAGATACTTTCAAATTATGTAGGTTAAAAGAGATTTATCAATTTAAGCACTGTTTCAGTGCTGTTGAGCCGTGCATAGATGGATGTGAGAGGGTCCACAAACACTCTGGAATTATACTCCTTATTTTGTATGGATGTATGTGCATTTTAGGAGTGCTGGAGATCACTGGTTCTCCTCATATCCTCAGAAAGGTGCAAAACCATAAAGAAACTAAAAAACACTTAACCATGTAATCTGAAGAAAAAAAGAAGAAAAGGGAAGAAATAAAAAAGAATAAATTAAAGGAAATCCAGGATTTAGATGTTCATGAAAGTCACCTCTAAGTAGAAAAAAATTGATTAAACAACTTTTTGCATTGTTTGCTTTCACAACTTGCTTTTAATCAGAGGAAGAATCACCTTAGAATTTGAAATGGGATCCTTTTGCATCCCTGTGACTTCATTTCCATTTTTAAAATAAATGTGCACTATCATTCTATTTTTGGGGGCCCCGTTGGCCTTTACTGAAGTAATAATATGTAGCTTGTCAAGGATTTGCATTTAATAACACCGGTCACCATGAGAACAGGCCTTTGTGACTGCAAGGAACATAACTGACCTAGGGCCTCAACTGCTGCATTAGCCATCCAACACCATGTGGGCCTGTGCTTCCTACTTACTACTTCCAGCTTGCGAGTGAAACTGGTATCATTATTAGGCAGGTCTATTCCTAGGACATCCAGGATCCTCTGATGGGAAATTTTGTTTGAAGGACTGCATGGTGGCCTTGCCAGACTTTCCTTAGAAAAAAATGCATGGCAGTTTAAGATACTTCTGCTTAATCTCTTCCTTCCTACTCTCCTTCACTTGGAACGTGATGGTTCTCCCAGCCTCTCCTGCCTCTCACTCCATTTTCTTTCACAGGTGTTTCTTCTAATAAATTTCTTGTACACGGAATCCCATCTTGGCATCTGTTTCACAGAAGATCTGGACTAATGCAATAATAAAATTCACATTTTTTTCATCATCCACTATATGCCAAGTAATGTGCTACATTGTTGTCTCATTTAATCCTCAAATCCCAAAAGATAAGAATACATTTCTTTTACAAGAGTAAAAGCAGATGCTCAGAGAGGTAAAATTACCTGATATTATACAGCCAATAGATTGCAATTACCGTTTGAAGAAGGTTCTGTTCTACACCAGATCCCTGTTCTATGCTATGGTCTCTATCACTGAACTGTAGCCCCTTTGAAGCAATGTAATCTCCTCCACTTTATATTACACTAGTAACTGTTGGATTTTTCTTTGAATGTAACTGTGATTGAAAAATGGTGGGATGGGTATATAGTCATATGTTCTATTTGGCTTCGTGTCGAGAGGCTATGACATGAAAATTCTGCTTTCACTATTGAAGGAGTTTGGAATTGGTTGATGTACAGAGGAGTCAAGTCATTCATCCAAAACTGCTACCCACAGATGCCTCAGTTAGTGATGTCCATGCATTCATTTGGTGTCTGGGATTAAACTCAGCTCCTGGGAATGAGAGAGCCTGTTCACAGAGTGGAAGCCCACTTCTCTATTCCCCTGCTACATGTGACTCTCATCATTGAAGGGAAGTCATGGGATCAGAGCTGGGGTTTTTGTTGTGGTTGTTGTTTTCAGAAAATGAGAAAAATAAATGTTTCTCTTTCAAGGTTCCTTTTTGATAGTGTTGCTAGACAAAGTAGAATTTTCACAGCACAAGTCCTTAGCTCAAGAGCTCCACTCAGTCAGCAGTTATTTTATGTGCATTTTATCCAGACTTTCTTGTTTAAAATAAAAAGGAAAAAGAGAAATTTATCCACTCAAAGTGAGCTTTTTGCTAAACTTGTATCTTTCTCTTGTTTGTCATGTTAATTACACCCCCAAACAGGCCCCTTTCAGAGAATTCTGCCATCAAATTCTAAAACCCCATCAGATGTACACTGGCTTTTAGAGCAGACCCATTTTTCAAGTAATAATGAATTTGTTATTCCACCTATCTGTAAAGAAGTGCAGATTCTGCTCCTTGTTATACTTGTTCCTTCATATACCTTATGACCTACAATGGCAAGATATCTAATCTCTTAGTTCTCAGTTTTCTTACCTTTAAGATGGAGATAATAATAGTATCTTCTGTTGGAGAATTATTGTATAGAGTGTTCTATGTGCCAGGCATTCAGTTTATATTAATGTTTGTTAAGTAAATAAGCAGATCTTGCTTAGCTAGGTTTTAGTGGTACAGTTTTACAGTTCTGCCATCAGTAGTCCTATTCAGCAAAACATACAAAGGCAGAGACTTTATCTGAAGGCTTCATGGCTAGACAATACCTATGGGTTCAGACACCTTTAGAAAGCAATTTTCCACAGGAGTGGTAGAATCTATGAAATTTCAACTTAACATAGTAGGTAGGTATCAGTGAATATCACAAAAGTTTAAAGAGAAAAAGGAAAGAGGGCATGTGATATATAATGGGCTTGATCCCTGAAAGTAAGAGAGAAAGATAAAGTGTCTATTAGGAAAAGTTATTTTCAACTTAATAGAGAACTAATTATCCAAGAGTTACTTAGACTCCCTTCAGTAAGAATATTGAATATGGAATTTCTAATTACAAAAACACTTGAGATTTGAACCAATGAATAAGTCAGTGAAATTTTGTTGCAGAAGTAGGTAGTGATTCCTATTTTATCAATGTGCAGAAAATTTCCTGCTCATCCAAAGTGAGATCATACTTACCTTCTAGCCTACTCGGCTTATTTATAAACTCTAACAAGCAAAACAGGACCAAAGGACACACAGAGTTTTTCCCAAAGAATTTAAAGTGCTATGATGGTGGCCGAAATTTTGGTGGGAAAATGTATCTGAAGATCTGTCAACCATGGTTATAGGTTGACTGGAAAAGTTATCAATTTAAGAAGGAAGATGATAAAAACCTGCCTGTCTTAAATAATAAATTAAACTCATTTGAGAGGGAGAGGAGTTTATGTGGTTCCTAATTGGATGGTTTCATTCTGATCCAGGAGAAATGTAGAAATCCAGTGGGGTCTAACGATTTATACGTAGTATGGAGTCAGCTAAATAGGACCTTATAAAGCTTAATTGAGCACTTTTATGAGATGAAATGTAGTCATAACCCAAGGACCGCCTAAGAATGAGAAATATTTATAAAAGGAAATTTTGTAGGTTCCCTGGCCAAGCTTCAGAATAAATATTGGGAAAGTCTATGATAAAAGTAAATCTGCGTTTTCCTTAGTCACTACTACATCATAATTCTGCCTTGTAGTATAATTATGTGTGTACCTATCGTATTCTATCCTACTGAATGAGCTCTTTACAGGCCAATTCCATTTAGTCATTAAAGAAACTAGGTATTGCATTCCTGTTTTGTTGTGAGCACTAGTAATACAAAGGAAAAAGAAAGAAAAAGACGATCACCAGCTTCAAGAAGACCATCATCTAGTGGGGTTCAAAGTAAAGGATTAAATTTGTATTTCCTAGTGCAGGAGTGAGATGCGCACATTGAGGGTGTAGAAAGATCATTTTTAATACTATTAGAACATTAGATGATATTAGATCATATAAAACATCTATTCATATTTTAATGAGAAATTATGTTTTTCTAATAAGGAATATGTGGATTTACATATATACATTATTATACATCATTGTTCACCAAACATAGTTTTAGGGTAGAGAGAAAAACGTTCAAAGACAGCTATTATAAGACATGGTGCTTTATACCCACCGGATGTCAGTAAACAATTGTTGAATGAAAAGATTTAAACCTCAGGAAAGTAAATCTTTCTATTTTCCCAGGTGCACTAAAATCTACTTCATGCCCTTTTATTCTCCTGTGCCTTCTCTTCTGCATGTTGCCTCCATGATCAGATTGCCTCAATGGCTTATATAACTCATAGCTCCACCCACCCCAGCTCTGACCAACTCAGAACTCCTAATTCAGCTTTTCAAGTTAAATAAAATTGAACTGAATGTTTCCCTTGAATGTATTTTTGATAACATTTTTATAAGATAATGCACAGTGAGCTTCGCAGAGGATTTATTTCAGTTCCCAGGTGTGCTCATTTCAAACCCAATGTTGTCAGCTTCCATATCAGTGAGCACATGAGGCAACCTCAATGGGCCACCTGAAATGAGAAAATGTAGTCATGATTAGGTTTATAACCTTTCTCCCCCCAAACTGTTGCTCTAGTTATTAATGCCCCTTTGATAAAGAAAGTTAGTGTTTATTTTGAGGAGTTATGGTAGGGTTTCTCACCATTTTCGCTATTGACAATTGGGACCAGTAATTCTTTATGATGGAGGCTATCCTGTGCAAGTAAGATGTTTAGCATTATCTCTGTCCACTACCCATTAGATGTCAGTAGCAGTATCTTCTCTTCCCCCATTTGTGACAACGATAAGCGTCTCTAGATATTTCTAAATGTTCTCTGGGGAGTAAAATTACCTCCAATTAAGAACACCTGGGTTATGGTAAAATAGTATGAGGCATTAAAAAATGTATACCAACGTTCAGGAAACGATGGATCAACCATGTAATTGGGTTCAAAAGTAATATGAATATATGAAATGAGAATAATCAAAAATGATTTATTTGAGAGGTTAGTGTTAACTCAAATCCACTGCTAATCAAAGTAATTTCACATCGTAACCAATAACTTAAATCTTACTTATCTCAGATCTTGTTTGACCACAGAAACAGAGATTTTGAGAAGTGAGATGGTAAATGGTAGGAAGGATTACATGGAGGATATACAGACAAAATAATAAATTGGTGAAAGATAATTAATAGAATATTTTCTGCATAATCAAATGAATCAAGGTTATCAGGAAATTCTATCACTCATGACATCCATTGGGAGGTATGTCCAGAAACAGCTAACAAAAGGTAGCATATTATATAGGAGAAGATGATTTTTGAAATCTCATTATTAAAAAGTGGCTCAAGGTCAGACTCATAGCACATTAGCCGAGTGCATGTTTTCTGAGCTAGCTAATTTTTCTCTAAAGGCTTCCTCTAAATTCTAATTGGGGAGTCTTTAAATCGTCAAACATGAATATGTTGTGAAAAGGATTCAATTATATGTGAGTTGAAAATAGGAACAGATCTGCTTGACCAATATGTCTCTCCTATCTACTGAGAACTAATGGAAAAACAAACCACCCACCCCGATGGGCTAACTGTTCATTTGCTAGATTTATGTCAGATAGGGAATAACTAGGAATCCAAAATATCGCAAAGACTACTGGGTCAAAACTGTCAATTAAATGGAGAAATTATATAAAATTAGAATTTCAGAGACCTGAATCTTTTTGGCAGATAGCTAGGTTCTGAAGCCCTTTGAAATCAAAATACTGCCCACTGACCGTCTGGGGCAGCCCTTCCCATTAAATTTTCAATTCTTCAATATTTGATACTTTCCAGGGAACAAACAAATTAAGATTTTATTTTATAAAACTTTTTTTTTTTTAATTTTACTTGGCCTAAATTCTGACTCCAGCTCCTCTGTGGGCTTAAAATGGAAAGGTCACATCCTGTGGCAAGTGCCATCTATAATTCATGCTTCAAAAAATTAAAAATGTCTATAGCTTACTGTTTTGTGACCGCGTAGTACACTTACAGGTTGTTTAAATGACTAAAATAAAGGGAAAAGGCTCTGTATGTGCACAAAAATGTGTATAAATAAAATACAAATATGCAATAAGTAAAGGAAAGAGACATTGGCTATTGCATGTGTAAAGTGATGTGCTTTTAAGTTTGAACACATCATATTTGTTTATCTTATAGCAACTGCATGCATACACTTTTAAACCTTTTGAACATTAGCTTTTGCGTAATTGAGAAGCTGCCATCACCAGTCTGTAGCACAGAGTCAAAAGGCATTTTAGGAATTGCTTACAATGAATTGCAGGTCATTTGGAATGAATTTATAGGAAGCCTATTAAATCTTTTTCTTGCTTTACTACAAAACACCCCAAAGATTATTTCTCTAATGCATTGGTCTGTCAAATCTGTATAAACAAGTATAGATGTTAAAAAAAGTAAAGAATACTAATCAAGAGAAACAAGACATACACTGCTTAATAAATCTTGCTTTCAATTTATTTGTCTAGTATTACAAAGGCAGAGGAGATATCAATTAATATAGACAAAGAGGACCCATAATTTATAATTAACTGGCAAGTGGTTTGTAACAAACAGCAGTACCGAGTCTAATAGCCAGTAGAAAAATAACTAGTGTTGATTTGTCCCTCGGCAAATTAATAGAGTGCTTATCAATGACAGGGTTACATAAAACTGCTAAATAAATAATCATCAGTGAGTTCGAGTGAAGCAGATCTTTAACAAGCTTAATCTGAACCTCTTGACATCTGTAGACTATGAAGAGATTAAATGGTAAGAAAGAAAAGATACAGTGTACAAATTGTAAGCCGGCTCAGTAACTGTACATGATCATGTTCTTATGTAATGAGAAATAAAAAAAAAATTTTATTGCAAAATTATATTGAAAAATGATTTTCATTATAATTAGAATGAAAATTATAAAAGATATATCAAGGAAAAGCTGAATTGGAATTCACCAGATGAGGATTTTCCTATATCTCTTAACAATGAAAACACATAATTTTAGGCAATTTGATATATTTTTGCTCATTTGCTTCACTTTTATTACTCACCTTTGTATAAGCCGTGTGTTCTAACTCGTCATCACGGCTATATCAGTGAGCATATTTTTGGTTATTATGGTTCCACTATAGAAGAAAATTAATCAAGTTCCTGTATTTAAATGGACATTTCCATCTCTCCCCCTCCACCCCAGCCTCTGGCCATTTATATGGAATGGACTTCTCAGTTTTGTCATGGGATGTTTTATTACTCATGGTTTTTATGGTATACCATGTACATTGCTGTGACTTAAAGATCTGTATAATACCTCAAGTCTTTTCTGTAAGAAATTTTGAAAATTACCCTTATTGTTGGTATATGAACATTATAATACCACCTATATCTTCTTAATTAATAATACAAATTGTTTATTTTTAAAACCATTGGGCTTTGAGAACAATATCCTGAGGCATGATGTTATTATGCTCCAGCTGTTAACTTTTTAAAAAAGACTTTATTTTTTAGAGCACTTTTAGGTTCATGGTAAAATTGAAGGAATGGTGCAGAGATATCCCATCTATAGCAATGCCTTTGAAAGATATTTATAGTTGAAACCTCTCACAAAATGGGGAGATGCCCAAATCTTAAATAGAAACCTGGTTTCCAGTGGGATATTTTCATAGGTGTTCCTGTGAGAGACAAAACATGAGACCTGGAGGCTGGAAAGTCACACTTTGCATCTAGTGTCACATTCTTTGCTCCTTAGGATGAAACAGATCCTTGCCACTATTTCCACATTTCTTCAGCATGGCAATGCCTCCTTTGTAGGAATTCACCCTTAGATTTATAACTCATTACTCCTCTTATAAACCGCCAGCCAAGATTCAGTTGCAGATATAGTATATCATTTACATTTTATTTTTAAGATACATCTTATTTTCTCGTATTAAATACCAGTTAGTACCCATGAAAGCTGCTAAATATTGAGAATGAGTATGTATGTCTTTAATGTGCTTGGTAACTTATAGTAAGTGGCTCTGAGACTTCAAATATTACATGACAACTCTCAAACTTTGGTCATCAGCATTACTGCCTTCTTGAACTTCAGAACCAATTTCTAGCAACCTTTTGGACATCTAACCCTTAATATTCTATGAGAACTTTATATTCACCATTAGAAACTGAATTCATAATAGTTAATGGTATCATCTTTTACCAACTTTTAAAAACTTAATCATCTAGAAGATACCTATAATATCCTATTCTCCCTCATGTCCTCTGCACCCTGTGAACCCACCCAAATTAATCTATGTATTCTTTTTATTATGCATCTAAAAGCACTCTTTAATAGATTTCCTGCCATCTATTTCTGCTACCACCACCTCTGTTCAGGCTCTTACCATGTCTTACCTGAGATTTTGTAATAGCTTCTGTGGTAGGAAGAATATTGCCTACCTCCAGCCCAGGATGTTTCTGTCCTAGGCCCCAGAGCCCTTGATTATGTTACATTATGTGGCAAAGGAGAATTAAGATTTAATGTGGAATTAAGATTACTAATCAGTTAACCTTAAAATAGGGAGATTATCCTTGATTATGAGGGTAAATCCAGTTTAACCACAGGGGTCTTTAAAATTAGAAGAGGGAGGCATAAAAAGAGGCCAGAGTGATTTGGTGTAAGTAGAACTCAACCCACCATTCCTGGCTTTAAAGATGGAGGAAGAGGTCGCAAACCAGATAAAGCAGATGACCTCTAGAAACTAGATAAGTCAAGGAAATGGATTCACCCTAGAGCCTCTGGAAGAAAGGCAATTTTGTCAATCCCTTGATATTATTCCAATGAGAACTGTGCCAGACTTCTAACCCAAGAACTGAAAGATATATTTGTATTGTCTTAAGACACTAAGTGTGTGCTAATTTGTTACTACAGCAATGGGAAACTAACAGAGCCTATTGGCAAGTTTTCCTGATTTCAACTTTCTTTTCTTAGATCTATTTTCCATACTTTTCCCCAAATTATCTTTAAAAATAAATATCTGGCTATAACACTTTCTTGTGTTAAATTCTTCAGTGGCATTTGACCAAGATCAGATAGTACTGCTTTCTCATGACACATAAGACCCTATCATCTGGTCTCAACTTCCATCTTTTACTTCTGTTATTTACCCTTTCCTTTTTCCCTCTTCCTCACATTCAAGAAAAATATACTCTACTCAGCACACATTCTCTTAATCACAGTTTCTGGAAAATACCAATAACCTTTATGGCTTCTGTGGTCTTATTAGTATTGATATTTTGGTTCATCAAGCAAAATTTTTCCAGCCCATTCCACTTGATAATTTAAAGAAAGTTGTTTTGTATCATGTTCATAAGGAATATTGATCTGTAGTTTTCTTGTAATGTCTGTTGTTGTTTTTTGTTTGTTTGTTTCTTTAATAGGATAATGCTGCTTCATAAAATGACATGGTGAGTCTTCATCTTCAATTTTATGGAAAGATTCATGTGAAATTGATAATATTTTTTTACATGTTAGAGAGAATTCAACAGTGAAGCTATTGTGTCTTGGAGTTTTCTTTATGGGAAGGTGTTAAACTTCAAAATCTTTTAAAAAATAAATATAGGGTTACTTAGATTATTTTTCATCTTGAGGGAGTTCTGGTTGTTTGTTTCTTTAAGAAATATTTCCATTTTGTCTGAGTCATTGAATTTATCTACAGAAAGTTGATATATTATATTCCTTTATCCTTTTAACGTACTGAAAACCTTAGTGGTGTCATCTCTTCCTTTCTTAAGATTGGTAATTTCTGTCTTCTCTCTCCTTTTTACTAATTAGTCTGGCTAAAAGTTTACCAGTTTTGTTGATTTTTATTTTCAAAGGAACTGCTTTTGATTTTGCTGATACTTTTCTCTTACTATTTTCTATTTTATTGATTTCTACTCTGATTTTTCTTTTCTTTCTTTTCACTTACTTTGCTTACTCTATTGTGTGTGTGGAGGAGATCTGTTTTTTTGTTTTAGAAGCTGAATTTATTTGATGTAAGACACATTTCTTCTTTTCTAATGCAGACATTACATGTTATAAATATCCTTCTACTACTACCAGTACTGCTTTATCATTTTCCACAAATGATGGTACCTGTGTTTTCATTTTCATTCAGTTCAAATTACTTGCTAATTTCTCTTTTGATTTCTTCTTTGTTTATTTAGAAATGTGTTAAAATTATTAAATATTGGGAAACTTTCTGGAAATATTTTTTATTTCATATTTAGGGTTTTTATTGTGTGTGCGTGGTTAGAAAACGTATTTTGCAAAACGAAATTTTTGCAAGACTTTACAATTATTGAGACATCTTTTATGGCCCAGAATATGGTTTATCTTGGTAATCATTTAGCGTGCATTTGAAGAATTTGTATTCTAATGTCTACAGGGTGAAGTCTTTTAGAGATGTAAATTTGGTCATTTAGGTTGATACTATCATAAGTCTATATTTTTCTGTCTCCTCTCCTTGTTCTACTGATTATTGAGAAAGGGATACTAAAATCCTTATATATTTGTCTACTTCTTCAAGTAATGCTTAATTTTTATTTCATGTATTTTGAAGTTCTGTTATTAGGCATGCAACATTTAGGATTTTTATGCCCTTTTCATGAACTTATACCTATCAGTGTGATATGACATTCTTTACTCTTGGTAGTATTCTTTGCCCTGGAATATGCTTTGCCTGAATATTAATATAGTCACTCCAGCTTTCTTTTAATTAGCATTAGAATAGGATATCTTTTTTCATCCTTTTACTTCTAAACTATTTGTTTCTTTATATTTAAATTGTGTTTCTAATAAAAGGCATATAGTTCATACTTTTTCAAAATTAAATTTGATAATCTGCTTTTTAATTGAAGTGTTTAAACCATTTTCATAGAATATGATTGCTGACATAGTAGGGTTAAGTCTATCATCTTTCTATTTGTTTTCTAACTTTCCCATCTGTTCTTTGTTCATATTTTCTTTTTTGCTTTCTTCTAGATTATTATTTGTGATTCCAGTTTAACCTCTTTTTTTGGTTTGATAACTATAACTCTTTTTTTTAATGTATGCTTTGGGGTTTATAGTATACATCATTAACTTATCACATTCTACTTATAGTGTATACAGAGTCCTGTGGAATATAGGAACTTTACAATAATATACTTCCAGTGTCTTCCTCCCCAGTCTTCATGATATTGTTTCATACATATTTATTATGAAACCCATACTACATTATTATTTTTGTTGAAAGAGGTGTCTTTTAAAGAGATTTAAATAATAAGAAAAACCTCTTAATTATTTACCCATTTATTATCACTCCCAATGATCTTTATACAATTTCTCTCCATCTTTATTTTTGAGAAGTGTTTTCACTGAGTGTGGAATTCTGGGTTTACAGGTTTGTTTGTTTGTTTTTCTTTCAGTACTTCAAAGATGTTGCTCCACTGGCTTCTCCTTAACATTGTTTCTAGAAGAGAAGTCTGCTGTAATTCTCATCTTTGTTCCTCTGTGGAATGTGGCTTATCTTCTGGCTGCTTTTAATATTGTCTTTTTATCATTGGGTCTCAGCAATTTCATTACGATGTACTTTGTGGTACTTTTTTTATGATCTTAATCATTTATTGAGATTCTTGGATTTATGTTTTATAGTTTTCATTAAATGTGGAAAACTTTTAGCCATTATTTCTTTCATTTTTTTCCTCGCCATAGCCCCCTCCTCTCCTTATAAGATATAAGAACCCAATTATGTATATATTAGGAAACTTAAAGTTGTCCCTAAGTTAACTGATGCTTTAAATTTTTTACTCTATTTTACTTTAGATGATTCTATTGCCATATCTTCCAAATCACTTATCTTTTTTTCTACAATGACTAATGTGCTGTTAATCCCAGCTTAGTTTTCATCTCTAGGAGTTTTTTTTTTTTATATTCTCCATGTTTCTTCTGAACGTTTTGAACATATAGACTAGAGCTCTAACAACTGTTTTAATGTCTTTGCTTTCTAATACTAACATCTCTGTCTGTTTTGGGTTAGTTTTAATTTATTGATTTCACTGCTCATTAAAGTTGTATTTTCCTGAGTCTTTACATAGGTGGTAATATTTTACCCTGTTGTTTTCATATTTCCATAAATATTTTTTCTTTTGTTTTAGGACAAAACTACAACCAAGTTTCCTTCAAGCTGAATTTTGGAGAGTCTTACTTTTAAGATTTTTAGGTGAGTCTAGAGCAGTATTTAGCCTAGGGCTGGTTATTTCCTGCTAGTGAGGCAAGAAACTTCTGTGCACTCATCATCATTCTCTGTGAATTATGAGGTTTTTAGTCTTGCAGGTGGGAACGGGCACTCTCTCAGCCCTGTTTGGGTACCAGGCAATGTTTTCTACAATGACTAATGTGCTGTTAATCCCAGCTTAGTTTTTATCTCTAGGAGTTTTTTCTTTCTACAATCTTTTTGGTTGCTTCTTTCCCCAGCATCAGGTAGTTTCATCACAGGCTTGTGTTGATAAGCACTCTGCTTTATACTCAAGGGGCTCATCTGCAGATCTCCAAGGTTCTTTCTCTGTACATTCCTATTTTCTCTGGTACTTTTTTTTGTGAACTCTAGCTGCCTACCTCTCCCCATATTCAGTTTTGTCCCCTCAATTGAGGATTTTGCTGGGCGCTGCCTGGGTTCCCCTCCATCTACCATTGCCTAGAAACTCTCTCAAAGTCTATGTTAATGGAAACTGTAGGCCATGCCTCATTTGCTTCCATTGCCTGATATCTATTGTCTTGAAAACAATTATTATTTTCTGGTATTTTCAGTTTTCTTTTCAGGCAGAAGTTAAATGTGGTCACTTTTACTTAATCTTGGTGGTAAACAATGACAGGTTAGCATTCCTATTTCTTATTTAAGAGGTTCTTGTCAAAGAATAAGACCCAGAACCCAAAGTCTCAATTTCCCGTTTTTGGACTATGAACTCTTTCTCAATCTCAGTTACACGTGTTTAATGGAAATAAGCAAATGGTGGTCTCTGTCAGAAATTGGGTGTGCAAGAAAAGCTTCTAGAAAGCCTGTCCTGTTAATATTACCCCCGCCCCAAGCATTCTCAGATACAATTTCTAGCACCGAGGGCTGTATATAGACTATCTGTATACTCTGCCCCTGCAATAGGAAGTCATGCCATAGAAACAGGTATAGGTTTTTCATAACAGACCCATGGCTTTGATTTGAAAGATAAACAACTAAATCTGAGGCTCCAAAAATCATGTATAAAGTTGTGAGGACTTGGTGAGAAGTTTTACTGCTTACATGCAGTACCTATTTTTGTCAGTATTTGCCAACTGCAGCTTCAAAATTGTTCCAGGGCCTGACATTTCACAGGATCATTTGCCTTTTAAATGTGTTGCTCACTTTTGTATGACTGATCTGCAGTTCCTAAGACCAAACGTTTTCAATAAAAGTTTCAGCAATTACGAAAGATAGCATTAAGTCCTCACACCATGTTTTGAAAGGCTTTGGAGGTTGTTAACATTGAAATGGAAGTCAGGTTTGAAAAAGGAAAAATAAAGCACTTTTTTTTTTTAAGCTCAAAATTAATGTTTTCACTTCAGGGCCAGCAGAGCCATGTCTGCGCACATTTTCAAGCATGCTGCTTTTCTAGGCTTATGTAACTCAAGGCTCACAAGCCTTGACTGTCCAAAGGAACACTAGAACCTAGAACCACAGTAATAATCACCAAAGACTGTTTTCTTAATTCTTTTTCTATATGGTTTACAATAATTTCAGGTTTCCTCCCATGTCTGGTGCTGGGGTTTTCCAGGGAATACTTCACTTTATGCTTCTCAAACTAGTCCTCTTAGCATAAGATGTCTTTTTCTTCTCCTCCACTTCTGTTTCCATGATTGTGTCTCCTGCTACTGCTAAAAGAATGACTCTTCACTGGTGCCTGTAAAGATGACAGCTCTCATGCTGATTGATAAAGGATTCCATTCTCCCCATCTGTGATGTCTAGGGTACCTTGATACAACCAGGAACACCAGTGCTAGACGACCTCACCTCTTGAAGGCACCCCCCACCCCCATGACAGCTGATGCCCAACGATACCTGTGGCAAGTTTCCCTATGCCTTTTGCCAAAGGAAGCTTTATCCAGCATGAGGACTGTAATTACCAGCTGCTGACTTCTTGGGCCCTGCATAACTCAGTGAGATTTTATGAAGCTGCTCTTTGATTTCCCTACCCTCCTGCTGCAGCCATTCCACTTCAGGATTCAAAGGAGGTAACATTTGAGCTGATACATGGAGGACAAATAGAGGAAAGCAAGATTTATTCAGTGTTCCCTGAGTACCTTGAGGTTTGCCAAATCTAAGAAAAGATTGTGATTGCTTTACATGCTTACATGGTTTCCTAGAATGACTCTTAGATTAGAATAAAATGGAAAGAAAGGTTGGTTGTTAGGCAGGCCCTCAGTATTACATAGGTTTTGATATCGTCCTCTGGCCAGTCGGATGACGGGCTTACACCAGGCCATGTGAAGTCTCGGTGAAGAAGGGCTGTAGGAGGAACTAATGAGTGAGGAATGGCAAGTTTCCCTAGAGGGAGAGAGGGAAACATTAACAGAGTGAGAAATAGATACTACATGGCAAAAGCCATAGATATCTACTCATCAGGCAATCAGAAATATCAGCACTGAGAACATGTGGTTTGCAAGGAACAGAGCTTGGCACTGAGGAGCAAACAGAAACAAGCAACGACAACGATATCTAACTTTTATAGAACACTTCTATGTTCAAAGCACTCTGCCACGTGAATTTTCTGATTTAATTCTCAGAACAACTCAAGGCACATCTTCTTATTCTCAATTATAGACAAGAATACGGAGGTCAGGAAATTTACTCAGGGCACACAGTAGTGGCGTCAGTGGATCTTTTCCTCTTAACAGCTACAATATGCAGTCATACGTACCTTGTTTTATTGTGCTTCTCAGATGTTGCATTTTTTACAAAGGGAAAGCAAGACCCTTCACCAGCAAAAAGATTGTGACTTGCTTTATTGTAATACTCATTTTATTGCCGTGGTCTGCATCTGAACCTGCAATACCTCTGAGATATGCCTGTACAGCATGACACTGCCCTCTAGGATCTTACAACCTAGTTGTACATACCTAAAAATACCTATATTTAAAAGAATGATTGACACAAGAGATTAAATATTGTGTTATGTGCAATATGTATAATTGTACAGACTGCACATACTATGGTATTTCCAAAAAACAAGTTCTTTTCTAGTTGTGAATGAATAAAATATTTCACTGATGAAGTTAGATTTCAGCTTGCCTTGAAGGAAAAAAATAGGACATGAGGAGGCAGAAATGGAGTGGGGAAGAAATAATATTTCAGATAAAGAGAACAAGAAAATTTCAGCAAAAGAGTGAGGGAAGTTTGAATCATAATTCTTTTACCTGTAAGGGGATAGGAGTTTACGCTGAAAAAAAAATTGGTTATGTGTACTTCAAGCAAATCAACATGCGTTTAAGGTGCATGTGTGTGAAATATAGGTGTATGTGTATGCATTTCAAATATTTTATCAAAACTGAGAATGATGCACCAATGAAATGGATCTAAAGCCTGAATTGCACTCATATTTACCTAGGATTACAAAGAGGGCTTTCATATTTTTTTTGTGAAAAAATGTTTCTTGAATGATACCGAAAGAAGGGGAGACTCACTTCATTGAACCTGCTTTCTGATCTTCTTTATAAGCTTTTATGTAATTGGTAGGATCTCCTGAATTGGGATCAGGCCCTAGCAGCTGTTGGGAGAACTTGTCACTGACCACCTTTGTTGGCAGCAACATGACGCTGCCCTGAGGGGGCATTGTTAACCTTCTCTGTGGTTTTCATCTCATGGTCCCCTAACCTTTACCTGGATCCTTTTAAAAGTGTATTTTTTTTAAGTAGCATTTGTTTATATCTGGCTTACTAACTGCAAGAGTTAGAGTCTTTGGGATTTCAATACAATGGATAATACTGAGGTGATTAGAGAAATAAGAATCATTAAATATTTACAAGAATACAAATGCTTCTGTTTAAATAGTACTTTTCATTTAAATTCATTCTTCTTCTAGTTTTATTTCCATCTATCTGCTTTTTTGCATTAGTGACACACTTTTGAATACTGGGGCATTTGATGGCACTCTTGAAGGAATTAAATTGCATCTATAGCTATGATACAATTCTTGGGGTTGCTCTTTATCACTGAGTTGCTTTTTGAATATAGCTGTTTCTTGCCCTGGGTTTTCTTGCCCATGAGGCTCTAAGGAGGCAAAGTTATGCATTCTAGAAAATACTTCATATTTCTTTTACATTGGCTTGGTGCTACGCATTATAGACTTTTCCTTCTCTTTTTCTCTTCCTCTTTTTTTCCTTCGTTCTTTCCTTCCTTTCTTTCTTCTCTTTTTACCTCTCTCCCTCCTTCCCTCTTTTTTTTCTTTCTACCTTGGAGCAAGTTGTGCTTCTCTTCCTGCGAGTAATATAGTCAAATCGTTTTATTGGATATGTATTACTGTGTATCCATATAACTCAATTGTAACAAAAAAATTTATGTATTGATAGAAATTTTGCAGCCCACATGAGAATGCTTTATCAGTATATGATATCACACCATCCTAATAATATTTTGGTAAAAATTTCTAATAACTAATCCTGACCCAGTTTCTCAGAAAATGCCCTTCAAATTTTCAGACATTCACTTATGTTTCCCTAGATGCTACATCTTTATTTCTCTCTGATATAGTGGATCTTCAAAAACTATGCTTATTTGAATCTAGATTATAATTTGAAAGTTGTCTAAAAATATTCTGTATCTTTATAAACACATATTATAGTTCCGAACAAATGATTTTGAAATTTTACAAAGGTCAACAAAATTTTAATAAATAAATAAATGTCAATGTTATCCTATTTCCTATTTAGACATGACATATTGGACACATTTATAGGCACCTATCATATTGTAATTAGCAATAGAGATACACTTTATTAGTTGTTCATTGCTATTTTGTTTTTCACTGCAAGATCAGTATTGATTTGCAAATAACCTTAGAAATTGGTACAATACAGAATGTTAGTCTTTGTTTTTGGAGTTTTGGCAATAACATTTTCTATAATAAACAATACCAACACTAACTTGCTGCACCATGACCACCAAACCAAAAAATAAGCTAAGATATTGCTTCTCAGCTCTTCCCTTTACTTGAAATATGTTCTGTCAATAGTTCTTTCAGTGCTCTAAACCCTTGTTTGTCATGTACTAACATTTCCATTGTCTGCTTATTCAAAAGTAGTAGGAAACCTGGAAGTTAGATACCTAGGCATGGTGCCTAGCACAAGGTGTCAGGTCTGGAGCTTTCACCAAGCTATCAGCAATATGCCATGGAGACCAAGTCATAGAATCTAGCTCCTTCAATTATGAGAAAAATGTAAATGATTTTTTTTTTAATTTTAAAGATCTTTTTGAGAATGTGTATCTTAGTTTGGGCACTATAATAAATTACCATACATTGAGTCACTTATAAACAACAGACATTTATTTTTCACAGTTCTAGAGGCTGGAATCTGAGATCAGGGTACCAGCATGGTCAGGGACTGCTGAGAATCTCCTTTGGTATTGCAAGCTTCTGTCTTTTCATTGTACCCTCACAGAGAAGAGCGTTAAGGAACTCCCTGAGGCCTCTTTTATAAGTACTGTAAATCCCATGCATGAGGGCTCCACTCTCATGACCGAATCTCCTCCCCAAACCTCACCTCCTAATATCATCATGTCAGGTTTTAGGATTTCAACATATAAATTAGGAGTGGCAGGGGGTTGGGGGGGTGGTGGTGGTGACAACATTTAGTCCAAAAAAGCATGCACTGTGAAAAAGGGCAAGTTTTTCAAGAGATAGAAAAAAATAAAAGGCTTTAAGATTTCTGAGATGGAAAGAGTTGGCAGCTGTACTAAACATAGTATATCTGGACTAAAAGAGAACTTAGTGATCATCGGCAGACTGGTATAAGTCAAAGAGTAGCATTTTCTTTTTCCTCCCTCTGCCCACTCATTGCCAGGACTCCAAATAAGAACTCAAACTTTAAAATAAAATAAAATAATAAAATAAAATAAAATAAAATAAAATAAAATAAAATAAAATAAAATAATAAAATAAAATAATAAAACAAAACAAAACAAAATAACTTAAATAAAATTAAAATGAAATAAAATAAAATAAAAAGATATCACTGTGCTTTGGGTACATATTAGTGTGTTTCTATCTAAACCACTTTCTGTCCACTAGATTGATCATCTAGAAATAACTGGCCTTTATGGAATTAGCAGGGCACCCAATATCTGGTAAATCTGAAGAGCATGGAAGATGCAGGCCAAGTCCTGGGTGTTAGCCTTTGCCTAGTTGCCGTGCCTACGCCAGCCTGCATACTGACTCCGATTTGGCAGTCTCCAACGTTTCAGTTAGGAGGCTGAGCTTTTCTCCTGGCTCTCCTGAACTTCAAAGTGTTACATAAATCCTGCCTACCCAGGACAGAGTTCTTTTTATACCCCCAAACACATTGTTATGGATTTCACTAGATGTATCCATTTTAACCTTTCTTGCTGGCATGGAAATTCTTCTGAAACCAGCAGTAAACCCAAACCCAGAAGTGGCCAAGCTGCATAGTGGGCTCTTTTTACTCATGTCTCTTCTTTGAATGCTGATGTGTTCTTGAAATGAGGGAACTTTAAAAACCCTTGTTGACATCAGTCTAAGATCTTTCTGTCTGAGGTACTATCAGGTAATTTGCAGGGCATTCATCAAAATCAAGCTGATGCAAGCATGAATACTCACAAGAAAGAGCCCTTTTATGCTGAAAACTGCTGAAGGCTGGAAAAGGGGCTAATTTATTTAAATTATCCCTCTAAGTGTCAAGCCCCACACTTTCTGAAAGGGTCTGACAACTGTGGGTTAAAGAAAGTTTTCTCAAATTTATAAATAAATTAGTGATGGCAGAAAGTTAACCTGAGAAATCAGAATAACAGAAAAGTAATTGCCGTCGATGTTGTTGCAGATGTAGGAAAATACAGTTTTTGGCTATTAAGCTTTTAAATGTCAGCAAATGGCAGTTTAGTAGATCATTTGCTAATAATGATTAAATTTCTCATTAAAATGTTTCCTTCATTATTCTTCAGGTAGAAATGTGTAATTCAATAATTGTTACATCAATTACACTTAAAAAGCTCATTAAAATACTGAAATATTATCTCTCATAGTCAGAGTACTTTAAGAGTACTGTACTAATTATAAAAGAAATAAACTCTTATAATAGCACCATTTGAACTGATGCCTTATAAATTCTTAATGTAAAGCTAACATGTAAAGTTTAAATCAAATATATAGATCCAATAAAACAAAACCTTTTTAATCTTGTTTTACCTTCAAAAGGCTCTGATTATTATAATTAAATAATGCATGATATAATAAAGATCTAGGGTATGTGATTATTTCATTGCCAATTGAATATTGGTGCTTTTTATTTATGCAAGCAATGTATCACAGGCAATATGCATCAAGCATTAAAATATTGATACAATTACACCTAGCCTGCCGAACCAATAAAAAAAATCTGTGACATGACTCTGCTGATGATACGAGGACAGTCTGAAATCCTTTTTAAATTTTAATACTCTGATGTGCTGGGTTATGCTAATTCTCCTAAGAAATAATGCCTCCAAGATTCACTGTTGTGTTTTTTATTCCTGGGAGTGAACAAATCCAGCTTTACTCAACATGGCTAAGTAGAGTTTGCTTCTGTATGCATTTGACCATTCTTTAGAGAAAAACAAAAAGAACAGTAAGGTTTGGGGTTAGTTTGTTTGTTTTTAAGGGTACTCATTTATATCATAATGTCCTTTCTCTAATTGTCTCATTTACTATGTTTCACAGTTCTCCTAAAACGTTCAAATGCTTTTTATTCTTAAGGTTTTCTCAACAGAGCAAAGGGTCAGGGAAGTTTTCCTTGTAGCCGTTTTATTATTAAAGACTTGGCAAGTGACTACATGGAGTTCTGAGCTTGTCCCAGAAGTCCTCCATGGAAGCACGAGACGACAGAATTTTCCTGCTGGATGCACACCTGGGCTGCAGTGTTACATCGCTGACCCATTTTTTTCACCTGTGTAAATGGACCCCAAATGCCCTTGTTGTCCGTGTACACAGGAGTAATTTAATACATTTCTGTTTACTTAAAAACACAGTGACGGAAACAGACTTTCTGCTCATTTGGCTGTTGAAATGTTTGTACAAATCTGGGGACCTTCTTTTTTGCTTTTAAAATATTTTTAGACCTATGTGCCCTGCCTTAAGTGGAAGATGTTTTCTATTATCCCACCTGGCAGCAGTGTTAATGTGGAAGGGTGCAGAGATTCATAACACAATAGCTGTGCAAGCAACCAAAAACATCACATAGTTCAACCTGTGTACTTTGCAATGGAGGCATCCGAGGCTCTGAAAGGTAAAGAAAGGTGTTTCACAGCCGTCTCTTCTCTTGAGCAGTCTCAGACCAGAGTGCAGTCTGATGGGATTTCCATCATACTGCTGTTGCCCAGATCTTCTCCCTGGTGATGGTTATCTGGGACACATAAGAAATACCCTGGTCCCTAAGCAAATACTGTCTGATATCTTTGCTTTCCAAAGACATGCCAGCTATAATACGGAGCTCTGAAAAAAAAGAAATGGGAATTACTGAGCCTATAAACTGAATGTATACATTGTAGCAATCTAATTGCATTTTAAGACCCCAGAGTTTTACTCTAAAGCCAATAACTGTGTAAATTCCATCTTCTTCTTTCCTTACAGTGACTATAGTTCCCCTTTTAGCAATGTCAAGTGTATTTCCTCCCTCTTTTCCTATATGAATAAGTAGCAATGGCTGGCAATGATACCACACAGTTGATCATCCTGAATGTCTATAGGATGTCATATTTATGCTCTTCTGTTTAGCTTAAATCTTACTCAGGTTCTAATAGCAAACAGTCCAGTTACAATGGGCTGGCACTGCAAAGCATCTGTTCAATTCAGATAAATAAGACCAATGCATTTGAAGGGCAAAGTCTCACTACAAGTGGTCTGCCATTTCGTTTGGAGATGCAATTCTTATGCAGCCTTAATAACAAAGAGGAAAGGGATCATTTGCTAATTGATTAATTATCTTGTAAACGAATTACAAACCTGTGGAGTGCTAGCTAGGCCTGTGCAAAAGACCTCTGGCTTTCTTTTCTCTTTTGAGTTTTGAAGTACAAGTGATGATGAGGCTCTGTACTCACAAAGCTGGCGTCTGTTACACCAGTCTGGAGGCCGCATGCCATGATGCACTTCTCATTTTTCAATACTTGAAAACCATTCATTGTTGGATGCAGGTATGTGTGTGTGCACATTGGTGTGCATAAACAGACAAAAAGCAAAGAAAATTAAATTTCGAGTCAAAGCGCTCTAATAAATTAACAGTTCAGTTGGGGATGGTGGACTGTGCTATTTTTTGCCTTTATTTTTGCATTCTATAAATAAGCAGAGTTATTCTGAATAACAATCTTTTGTGCATTAAAAGCCTCAAGGATTAAAGATCAGGGAGAAGCGTGTTTCCGAAGTGCAGAAGCTGGTGGGGTTGCAGAGCCTTGATAACCATAGAAAAGCCGATAATTAACATCCCTGCATCCTAGGCAAAGGGGCAATTGGTCTTCTGAAGGCGTAGCCTGCTGCTCTGTTTCTCTCTATATATGAAAGTAGCTGATTTAGTCGGAAAGGTGACAGTTAAGGCTCTTTGCTGGCGGAATTTTTGCATCTTCCCAGCACCTCGTTTCCCCGACTTTACCACAGAGGCTGTCCATCACCGTTGTTATGTATGCAGGCTGAGTGAGCCCGCAGGGGATCCTAGTTATTTACACTCTTTTTCAAGCTTCGAAGCTGTTATAATCATTCGCTGTCAACTTTGTGCTGACACTGAATTTTACTTTGTGTTTTTTATGCTCGGTTTGGGTCTAAAATACTGGCATCCATACCCTACACTGTAATTCCATGGGTGACTGAGCTGACCAGCCGTATCCTGTATTGCTAACAGAGCCCTGGAATCCTGCTACATATGGAAATTTCAGAATTTGTTGATTGTGGGCAATAAACAGAGTCCTCCTGCTTTGTGCTTTTATCCTGGTGGTGGCTCTTAGGAATAAGCTGTTCACCTTGCTTCATCTCAGTGCATTGTCATCTTTAAGAACTTGTAAGTATCAGATTTATTGGCCCCTGAGTTGTAAAGTTGGAACAGGCAAACTTTCCCTCGGCAAAACCTAGAGTGAATTGCAGATGATACCCTTTTCTCTAGACTCACGTTAGAAAGACAAGGTTTGCTATCTTTCTTTGTGGGTGTCCCCTCCCCATTCCTTTCTGCCTTAAGTGAGTCAGAATACCTGCTGGGAATGCGTTTGTGATTCAGATGAAAGTAGAAGTGTTGTCCTGGGTGGTGTGAATGACAAGGACAGATGATAAAGACCTGGGATAAGGCCACCACAGGGATGGGAGTGACATGCTTTTAGACTTCACCAGAGGACATTTGCATGCTTAGGTTTCAAGGTTCTGTGCCCTAGTCACCTGAGGACTAAATATCTTCTTTTCACTTGTGAACAACATACTTCCCACTAAGCCTAGGGCCTGAAACCATTACTGGCGGGGCAGAAAATGATTTCTCCATGTTGAAAATGTACTATGTTTCCATGCACTGTCCCTATCTTTAATATGACAATTTCATATATGTTGGGACCCAAAGGGAGTGATCCACAAAATGATATGACCCTATTCTTAACCGGACTTGAAATAAAGCTGGTCAAGGAGCTTGTGTGCTCGTCCAATGGAATAAAGTAGACAAATAATTACCAAGCAAATCAAACACACTTACACCTCAGATGATTTTGAAATATTATCTATAATCGAGCACTTCTGTGCTAGGAGGAAAGGTTAATAAAGTAATTTAAAAAAGATTGTGTGAGGTATTATAGAATCAGAAGAGGACTGGCGATCATAATCGTTAATCTCTTAAAACACCGGTTATGCAATGTACAAAGCAGACATTTTAGTACATCTTCTTCTTGTGTATTCCACTTATTACTGTATTAGCTTGTTTAATTATCCTTAATAAAAACCTTACTTTGGATTTTTTTTGGTATTAAAAAATTTGATATGATTATTCTAGCAGGCCAGCAAAACGTATCATATGTAGATGTGTAGACAAGACTGATATCTTTGAAATCTAATTGCTTTTACGTATGTCACATAGAAGAACAAGACTAGAGTAGGTACTAGGTGTTTATATATTAGCAACCCTTTCGTTCCTGCTGTCATTTGCGATGAATAGACAGGAATGACACAACTTTTGCGGGTTGAATTGTTGGAATAGAGAAGGGTAATTCTCAGCTAGCTGGTAGTAGTAGTTAGACACTTTAAGATAAAGCTAGGGTGGGATTGCTAAGATAAAGTTGGCTGTGAGATATATGTGTAGGAAGATCTGTACATAAAAGAAATCTTTTGTTTTTATGAAAAATCTTATAAAAAGTTAATTTCAGTCTTTCTTCTTCTGTTGAAGAATTGATTTGGTACAGAAGTTAAAAAAAATAAAGGGAGGTGGGTACACATCAGAAGACACACCTCCACCACGAATTGTACCCCACAGCAGGTGAGTTTACATCTGCAAACTAGGAATAACAAAAAGATCTATCTCAAAGGACTTTCAAAGAATATATGAAAGAACTATGTAAAGTTCAAATGCATTTGCTGAAAATGTTATAATTCTTCATTTCACCAGATTTTCTCATTTTAATATCATGATATTTTTTCATTTATAATTATTTAAAAATATTTAATGTTTAGTTATGCAACTATTTTCACTTTAAATTAAGCCCATACATGCTAGAAACATATTTGTAATGATTTTCTGTGCAAATAATTTGCACTTTAAATGATCGCCCTCACTTGGACCTGCTGCCTCTTCTAGGTAAACTCATACTTTTATTCTCTTTTCCTTAACACCTCAAACAGGTGTTATACCACTCCTATCCTTTCACATCCACTTTATCCTTAACCTCCTTTTGTTCATGTTTCTACGCCTGCCATGCCACTGAAACTGACCTTACATTAGTCTCCAGTGACCAGTGATCATCTCTCCAAACCATGTTTTTGACCTATCTATGGCAGTTGGCCTTAGGTAAACACTTGGCCTCTGTGATACCATGTGCTCCTGGTTAGCCACCCATTCCTGCGTCCGATGTTCCTTCTTTCTTCTTCCTGACTAGAGAGGATGTTCCATGGGGATAACGGGAGCCCTCTTCACACTTCATCTTTCAGAGACTTTGTCCATCCCCGTAGCTCCAAAGACAGCCTTGCTGCTGCTTACTCTGCCCAGATCTCCCTTTCAAGCCTCAAACTATAATCCCTCATAAGAACACAAACAAACACACTTCTGGATGCAGCTGTGCAGAGCTTTGCAACTAGCAGGAGTTACTGTAGCTGTCAGAGTGACCAGATTTGAGAAAGCTTTATTTTAGAGGCAGGTGAATTAGTGTCTTAATACCTGCAGTTTGAAGCAATTGTGAAGTTGTTAATCTTATGTGATTTTGGTGGGGAACCAAGCAGACTTCATGAAATGATGGTGCCTTGTTGATAGAATCACCTGTTAAACATTGTTTATCATATCACTAGAGGTTCAGTCAACCAGTCGCATTCACCACCTGAAGCAAGGTGTTGGAATTTGGAGGGTCTGACTCAGGAGGGATACCCTGAGAGTGCTGAGGACTTTTAGTATGACTGAGTGGACCTGTCTATTAGTTGTTTTGTGAATTAAGATTTTCTTTTTTTTTTTTAGCAACAAATAGAGCTCTTAGAACTCTTGTCAGTGACATTGTCAAGACTCCAAAGAGTCAGCCTTTTTTAAGGACTTTAATCCAAGCCAACATGGTCTATGCTTTCAATTGAAAACAAAACAAAACAAAAACAAAAAAGAAAAAAATGTTTAAAAATAATGGAGAAAAAATATTATAGCATATTGTGATTCTCATGTGGAATCACACCCATAAAACTTTGTGGCATGTCTTCATCTGTCTCCTGAGGGATGAGAACTTTGTCTAGTGCTATCTTTTATCACTGCAAAGTTAAAGTCCAGACTACAGATGTCTAATATGTGTCATTGAAAGTATGGCTTTTCCTTGAACTTGGCAGCTGAAATGAGTTGACTCCCACCTTTTTCTGGGATCAATACCAAATCCTGATGGGGAACTGAATGACTTTCTCAAGGAAAACTCATGGACCCAGGCTAATATTGTGGGGTGGCAGGTATTGGGGGGAAGATGAGGGAATTATATTTTGCAAAGTAAAATTAAGGGAGCTAGAAGCTCTCTCTTCTGGTTTTTAGAGCTGAACTATCATTATTTCACATGCCCTGCTGCTGTAATAGGTGCTTCTAGGTCTAATGCTGCTATTCAATCTGGCTGCAACGTTAGGCTGTGAAGTTTATGATGAAATTTGCCAAATGATTAACCAGTAGGTCAGAACGAAAAACTTAACACATTATTTTTTCAGTAGTATTGTCCTTTGACCATGTTTCCAAATAAAAACTCTTAAATGCAGTACAGTTCTGTCTGCAGGACTGATTTCTGAGTGTAGAAGATTGTAGCACATGATTTCAATATGTAAATACCAGCCATATGTAATGCTGGCTGACAGCTTATTGGTGGGATTGAATTTGTTGATGTCAGCTCTGCTTTGTTGATTCCTACATTGCTCTCTCCCACATCCCTCCATTCCTTCCTCCTTTTTTCTTTTCCTTTCTTCTGTCTTTCCTTCCTTCTTTTCTTCCTTTTATCCTTCCTCACTTTTTGATATGATATAGATTACTGTTATTTATGATCACTAACCTAAATAATTTGTTGCATTTCCTTGCTTGTAATTCTAATATTAGCTATTGCATTGTTCAATCTTTATCTTTATATTTTTACATGAGGCTAGACTTTTTCTGTAACCTCTAGAGATGCAGAGATACAGACAGTGAAAAAAAAAAGCAGGATAACAGTTGTATGCTTTTGTATAAGAAAGCTTAGAGGATAGTGTCATATAACATTTTTAAAATAGGGTAACAGAATTTTGCACTATGAGTACCTGGCATTCAATACACAGAACAGGTTGGAAAAGTAATATAGTCATAGTAATTACTTTCATTTGGCAAAATATTTCAGTCAGCAATGACTAGCAATAAAATAAAATGATCACCTTTAGTATATCTATTACAAAAACAATTGCCTAAAATAAGAATGGTTTAAAATACCTGGTGGAATATAAAGCATCCATACAGGAATAGCAATGCCTCTCTCTCTCTCTCTTTCTCTCTCTCTCTCTCTCTCTCTCTCTCTCACACACACACACACACACATACACACAAGCACACTCCACAGACTATGTTAACAGCAATTTACCTGAAATGTGGGGCCGTCTTTTAAAGAAAAAATAATATTTCAATTAAGAATTTATAAATAGATATATTATTATGACTACTGTCTTTTAAAAATGTTTTCTTTTAGCTTCTAAGGTTTATAGAAATCACTTATCTACTCCTTAAAGGATTCCTATTCTTTTTTTTCCCTCTTTTTTTATGAATATAGTGGATGTGAAACATCATTAATCCAGTGGTAATATCATCTGATAGTGGCTAATCCCTTCTTAGGCATAGCTTTTCTTGGGCTTTTGGATATAGAAATGTGCTTTTACTGTTAGGCATTTTATTTAAGCATCAATCTATTCTTAATGTTTAATTGTGTTTTTTAAAAGATCACAAAGCAAATCGAATGCTGTCTTTAAAGTTCCTTCCTTGGGAGTTCTATGACATTCTCTAGCCTGTAATTTTGTATGCTAAGGTCATGGATCAAGGGCAGCTCCGTGCCTGTGGTTTGCACTTGGCTATCGGCTCTGACAGGATGATGCAGCCCGCACTGAGATCCTAATCGGTCAGAAGAAGTCTATTAAGTTTGAGCCCTTAAGCTGTCTCAGCCAAATCAGGGATACCAAAGTTACATTTGTTTTTGTGGTGACCATTCATTTTGGTCAAATGAAGAAATTGCTCGTGTGGATTTTGTGGCTTCAGGGGCAAAATCTGTGAATGTCACATATCTTTTAGACCCTCTGCTTTCTTGAAGACATTATTGAAAAGACGTTTCTGAAAAAAAATCATTTTTATTGCACCTGTTTATAAGTCATCTTGATCATAAGAGAAAAGAGGCAAAAGAGTGATCAAAAGCTCATTTCTTTTCTCTTGGAGAATGGGGATGTTGGGAAGACTGAGGCTCTGAGGTACTGAGGATGGTGCGTGTGTCTGAGGAGGGTGCTGTTCATGGCACCAACTAAGGTAACACCCAGGAGTGAGTGTGAGACTTTCATCTTTGCAACTCTTCATGCTTTTTCAAAACCAGTGATCTGTCCAAATCAGAAAAGATCTGAATCTTCCCACTTAGATCTGAGATTATAAGTGTGTACTCAGTGTTTTTCACTGATTAAAGATCTTTGGTTTAAGAACAGTGCTGCCTGAGCATAGCATCCTGACCCATAGCAGCCAAAAAGGCAGAATTTTCTCATTTTTTTTCTTTACAATGGTTGAATTTTTTAGTTAGCTAGTAAAAGAGTTTCTTTGTGACACAAATGTTAATCTCAACTCACTTTTTGGTAAAACAAATGAGAAAGCAGGAGGGAGGGGCATCCAGTACATACAATGTTTTATTGTTGCAGGACACTGGAACTTCAATGTTCCTGGCAGAGAAGACCGTAGGCATCACATTGTGCAGATGGAAAAACCTGATCGAGTAAGTGTCTTGTCCAGACAACTGACAGTAGAAATATTGCTAGAATCTTTAACGCTCATGAATACTCTTTTCACCACCAACATCCAGCAAAAGCTTTGTCACTCCTGTAAGAACATAATTTTTCCTAACATTCTTTATTCCAGCAATAAGAGGATACGTACCATAATAGTTATTCTGTGACTCTAAGGTCATAATGACTGGGATAGGAGCCCAGCTTAGACATTTGTACAAGTTCTTCGACTTCTCCAAGTCTTAGTTAGCTAACTTGTAAAGTGGTCAAAGTGATTATTCATACCTCACCTGTCTGTTGTAAAAATGCATACAAAGTACTTCACACCAGACACAGCACATTATAATTGCCCTATACCTGATGATTATCTAACTTTGCAGTTTACTGCCAACTGCCTCAGTCTCACTAGAAGAAAATCCTAAAGTTTCACTAAGTAAAAGAAAGCGTGTATGAGTATGCTATAGAAAATAATACATTTTCTAAGATTGCATTGTGAGAACTGAAAAAGTATAAGAATTATAGTATTTCAAATTGGCATACTATTATGTTGCAGTACTGCTCACAGACAAATGTAGAAATAAAGTATAGATGTATCTTTTTTAGTCAAATCTGATATATGGAAATCTAGATTTAGAGAAAGTTTGGTTATAGGGTCATTATTTGCTTTACAAAGCTATTTGGTGTAAGGTTCCTTTAAAAAAAAACTTCCCTCATATCTTTAATGTAATATTTCATTTGCTGAAAAAGAACCACATAACTTTGCAAGAACTCATTTCATGCATAAATTGAAGCACATCTGTTGAATATATAGAGGAAAATTGAAGTAGAAAGAAGGAGAACATTGAAAGTTGGGAATAAGATAACACATTAACAATAAAGTAGCAAGGGAACATGATGCTCTGAAACTTTATATATTGCAATTAAGAATTGTTAATACAAATTAATTTATTTTGTGATTGAGAGAGACAGAGAGAGAATATGAGCTTGCTATCAGCCTTCTTTTGTTTTTCTCTTTCTCTGTGAGCTGACTCCTCCCAAGTTTTTTCAACATTGACACCTGCACCTAAAATGTGGCCATATGCACTGTCCTTTCAAGCTTATTGATTTTGCTTATGTCATTCCCTCTACTTGAAATTTTTTTCTCGACACAATGACAACCTCTGTGGCTAACATCTACATCTCTCTCAGGCTAGGCTTCCCCTCCTTCAGGGTGTTCTCCAGGAAGGCATTCCATCTCCAGAACTGTCAGGACCCCTGCCTTTGCTGGACATTGGCTTGCCTTTTTCTTGACTCAGGTGCTTTTGTCATGGGCATAATAGAGGATATGGTCTGGAATCCAATGTCCCCGACTTTGAATTCTAGCTCCATATCCAACTTGAGATTTGATCCGGTACATGTGAACTGATCTCGCTGAGCTTTGTCTTGTTCATCAGTGGCCTGGGATAATCTGAGCTACTTCATATTGTTTCCAATGAGATTTGATGACATATGTAAAACCCTTAGCATAGTGCTTAAAAAGAAGGTTGGGGTACAACAAATGTTAATATTGCTCTTTCTGTACCACGTGGCATTATAACTCCTGACTTACTCCTGTTTCCCCATTAAACCATAAACTACTTAAAGGAAAGCATTGGATCTTACCCAGCTCATATTGCCAAAGCCCATCTGTTTTATACAGAGCTAGGGCCAAATGCATACGTATTTGTAAAATCTAATTGAGACAAACACAAGAGCATATATTTTCATGGAAGATGGCAAGTCCCAAAGTAAAGCTATGTATATGGAGAAGAGAAAGAACAAGGGGTTAAAATGAAGTCCAAAGGGCACATATCACTAGAGAACTCTCCAGATCACCCTCAATTAATTAGCAAGCATCCTTTAGGAGCCTTGCTTCAACCAGTTTTGAGTCACCCTAATTACACTATTTTCTTTCTTTTTAAATTTTTTAGTCTACTTATAAGCTATGCAGTAATGTGTTAAATGTCTTGATGAGACTAAGAGCCATTTCTCCAACCTATTTGGCTAATCATTCTATAAAACAGGAAAGAAAAGAAAAGAAAAGAAAGAAAGAAAGAAAGAAAGAGAGAGAGAGAGAGAGAGAGAGAGAGAGAGAAATAAAGAAAGAAAGAAAGAAAGAAAGAAAGAAAGAAAGAAAGAAAGAAAGAAAGAAAGAAAGAAAGAAAGAAAGAAAGAAAAGAAAAGAAAAAGTACGGTTTATAGGGATGAGAAGATAGGAGGGATGCAGGGGGGAAGGAGAGATCAGTGTGATCAGGAGTGAACCTCTGCTAGTAGAAAGTTATTACTACTTTTTTTTAAGGATGAATAACCCAAGCATGTGATAATCTGTTCTAGAATTGTGCTTGAGGTGTGTTCCAGATATTTTTCTGTATTTGTAAATTAGAAGTTTTGTTCTTCTGTAGACCATACTAATTCCTGGTCATACATGATTAGACCACAATTCCAAAAAATCATTGGTCAGGTTTCGGATCTGGACCTTTATTTATTTATTTTTTTTATCTTTTTTTTTCCCTTCAGATTCTTTTAGTAACCCGAGAGATAATTTAATTGGCCTAGAGCCTCAAACTCATTTGAAGCAACTACATTATATTTTAGTATGCCATGACATACCTTGGACTCCAGTCCACGTTCACTCTTAACTCTGTTTGCTCTGCCCTCTTCAGTTTGAAGATCATTCTTCATGATAGAGACCATAGAATCAAAATAGGAGTTGGATAGTTCTGTTTTCCTTGTGACATCTGTTAACGTTTTGCTGTGTGCCCCAGTAGATGTACCTATCCATTTGTTCTTCTTTATAAACAGAGCTTAAAATAGCTTTCTGTTGCCTTTGGCAGTTTTTCAACCTATAGCCAAGCTTTCGCCTTCCTGATAACATTCTCATTGCACTCTTTTATACTGGTTCCTCATCACCTTTTCAGCCTTCCATTTTGGATATGTGTTCCTTATATTCTGCATTCAATAGTTTTAAAAAGGGAAAAAGATGTTCCTTTCCTCACACACATATATTTGGATACCTTTGGAATAATCTATGATTATTTTGTCAGAATTTTAAAAATAGTCTTATTGTATCATTAAAATTATTTAGCCACATGTTCATATCTACATTTTCTCTATTTTGATGCCTGATTTTTAAAATTCTAGGATAAATATCTGTGTTTAGAATAATTTTTTCCTGAATATAATAGACTCTAAGATGACATGTTACTTCTTCCCAAGTTTCTCATCACTTTTAGCTTACCAACCAAACCTTCCTCCTTGGTCAAAATAAATTCATAATAAAAATTCTCTAAATCAATTTCTTATCCTTCTCAGGAATGCAACTTTGGCAGAAGGCAAGCCAAGAACTTACTAGAAAATCTTCATTCGGAAGAGTTTTTTAGCAAATTCTGGGGAGAAAAGTCACCCATCACTCTACATTAGTTTTGTAATCTGCATCAGGAAGGCAAGGAGTGGGTAGTCATGACACCACTTAAGAGTTCCCTTTCCTCTTAACCTCATCAAAATGTATTCTATCTTAGGTCCTCATTAGGACCATTCACATCCATTCCTTTTTGATATGAAGCACTACAACCATGTTACAAACTCTTTTTAGGGCCAATTATACCCATTCAAAATGTGGCTCATAGAGCAGTGCCAGTCTGTGAGCTGTTTATTATTGGCTTGCCAAAAGATAAGTACAGAAATGGAAAGTAAGCATGTCAAAACTTTTAAAGCAATTTGACAAAAATTGTTTTATGTATGTTGAATCTAATAAAGATTGAAGCTTGAATTTTATATGTTTTAAACTTTTTTTCTTCTTGTAATTTATTTTTATTGTATTGTACAAAAGTATTGTTTAGAACAGATTGGAAAGAAAAAACAGCCGGTGAAGGTTCGCTGATGATTTGGGAAGCACTACTGTGCATGAGCTCCACATTTCACAAAGACTTGAAACAGGTCTAGGCTCATATTTAGCTTCCTGGGGTTTTTAATAATTAAATTTTTTTCAATTACAGTTGGCATACAATAGTTTCAAGTATACAATGTAGTGAATAGACATTTATATAACTTATTAAGTTGTCACCCTGATAAATCTAGAACCCATTTGGCACCATACATGGTTACTACAGTACTACTGGCTGTATTCCCCATGCTATGTTCTCTATCCCTATGACTATTTTATAACTACCCACTGGCACCTCTTAATACCCTCCTCCCTTTACTCATTCCTCCACCTCTCAATCTGACAACCATCAAAATAGTCTCTGTATCAACGAACTTGTTTCTGTTGTTTGTTTATCCTGTTCTCCAGATTTCACGTATGGTATTTGTCTTTTTCTCTGACTTAGTCACTCAACATAATACTCTCTAGGTCCATCCATGTTGTTGTAGATAGTAGGATTTTATTTTATTTTATTTTATTTATGGCTGAATAAGATTCCATTGTATATATGTACCACCTCTTCTTTATCCATTCATCTTTTGATGGACACCCAGGTAGCCACAATAATCTTTGTTATTGTAAATAAAGCTACAATGTACATATGGATTCACATGTCCCTTCAAAGTAGTGTTTTGAGTTTCTTCAAATTAATACCCAGAAGTAGGATTACTGGGTTCTTCTTTGTCTCTTGTTAGAGCCTTTTTGTTAAAGTCTGTTTTGTCTGATATAAGTGCTGCTATCTCAGCTTTTTTAAAATTTTATTTTCATGAAAAGTCTTTCTCCATCCCTTTACTTTCAGTCTGTATCTTTCAATCTGAAGTGAGCCTCTCATAGGCAAAATATGTAAGAGTCTTGCTTTCTTATCCATTCAGCCACCCTATCTTTTTATTGGAGCACTTAACCCATTTACACCTAAAGTAATTGTTGCTAGATATGTTATTGCTGTTTTGTTTCATCTTTTGTACCCTTTCTCTTCTTTTTTTACTTCTTCTTCTTCCTCCTCCTCTTCCACCACCACCTCCTCCACCTCTTCTTCCCCCTCCCTCTTTCTCTTTTTGATCCTCTAATGTTTCTTGTCAATGAACTCCTTTAGCTTTTTCTTGTCTGGGAAGCTCTTTATCTCTCTTTCGATTCTAAATGATAGCTTTGCTGAATAGAGTAATCTTGGCTGTAGGTCCTTGTTTTTTATCACTTTGAATATTTTGTGCCAATCCCTTCTGATCTGTGGTTTCTGTTGATAAGTTAGCTGACAATCTTATTTCTACAGTCTTATTACCTACAGAGCTCCCTTGTAGGTAACTAACTGCTTGTCTTTTGCTGGTTAAGTTTTACTGTTTTCTTTAACCCTTGGCATTTTAATTATGTTGTATCTTGGTGTGGGCCTCTTTGGGTTCATCTTCTTTGGGACACAGGCTTCTTGAACTTCTTCACCAGGTTAAGGAAGTTTCTGTCATTATTTCTTCAAATAGGGTTTCAATTCCTTATTCTTTTTTGTCTCCTTCTGGTACCTTTCTGATGAAAATATTGGTAAGCTTGATGTCCCAGAGGCCCCTTACAGTACCCTAATTTTTTGGGATTATTTTGTTGTTGTTGCTCTTCTGATTAGGTATTTTCTGCTACCTTATCTTCTAAATTGCTGATTTGATTCTCTGCTTCATCTAATCTACTGTTGATTTCCTCTAATGTATTCTCTAGTTCAGTTACTGTAGTCTTCATTTCTGACTGGTTCTTTTTTATATTTTTGTTTCTTTGTTAAAGTTCTCACTGAGTTCATCTACTCTTCTCCTAAGTTTATTAAACATCCTTATAACCAGTATTTTGAACTCTGCACCTGGTAGCTTGGTTACCTTCATTTTCTTTAATTATTGTTCTGGAGTTGGGCCTATTCTTTCATTCAAGATAGGTTTCTTTGTCTCCCCATTTTGGCTGCTTCTCTGTATTTGTTTCTATGTAGTAGGTAGGGCTGCCATGTCTCCCATGTTTAATAGAGTGACCTTATGTTGTAGATGTCCTCTGGTGGCCCAGTGGTGCACTCTCTCTGTTCACTTGAACTGGATGCTCGAGGCATGTCTCTTGCATGGGTTGTATGTGTCCTTCTGTTACAGCTGAGCCTTGGCTGCTGTTTGTAAATCAGGGGAGGAATTGACCCATGAGCTGACTGGTTCTGAAAACTGGCTGGTGACTATAGTGGAGGAGCAGTTCTGCAGACACTGACCCCACAGAGCAGGATTCACTTTAGCAGGGCTCTAGTGCCTGCCCAGTCTTCCCTTTGGGTGTGTGGTACTTGTATGCAGCCCCAGGTGGTACTCCAGCTTAGACAAAAGCTGGCTGCCAGGTGTGCTGGCCCCAGGGCCTCCTGGGCGGAGCCTCACAGCAGGCTAAGTTCAGCCTAAATCTGTGCCCTCCTCGGAGGCACCTGGCATGAGCCATTAAGCAATCTGCAGAGGACCACAACCTGCACTGGGCTTGGAAGTGCCTTGAGATGCCAAGCCACTAATTGAGGCCTGTTTCTAGTGCCAGAGTTGGAGCTGCTCAGCAAGAGGTACTAGACACACTGAGGCCAGACACTGCTATTTGGGTTTTGTGAACCTTTGAGAGATTTTAGGAAAGTCTGCAGCACAATCTAAGACAGGCCGTTTGTGTGGAAAAGCTACCGGAAATTGCTTGGGTGGGCCCACAAATTGAGTTGGGCATCATCTCAGGTAATCTCAGGGGCGACCAGTGTTAGCCAGGTTGATGGAGACTCAGATATGGTGGCCTCCTGTATCTGCAGGAGGGCTCAACAAAGGAACAATGAATTCTGCCAGGACTCTGTCTTGGGAGAAAGCTGCCCCTCTAGCCCTTGCCCTGAAGCCAGACAATTTAGTTCCTACCCCCTACCCCCATTCCCTGATATGTCCTTGGCACCTTTCAAGCTGCTGCCCCAGTGCTGGAGCTCAGAGCAAGTGAGTCCATCATTTGGTAAGTTTATGTGTTGGCCTTTTAAGGGGAGCACCTGGTACTCCAGCCGCCTTCTGTCTCATTCAGCCATATTCTCCACTGGTTTTCACAGCCAGAAGTTGTGGGGACTTCTCTCCCCCAGCACATCTCTTCTCTGGGCTGGGGAGCCTGATGTGTAGCTGGGACCTCTCGGTCTTCTGGGGGAAACTCCACAATGAAGATATCCTTCCTGATTTTTAACTACCACAGGCGGGTGTGGGATCAGTTCATTCAGCATCTCTGCCCCTCCTCCCAGTCTTCAGGTGGCTTCTTTGATATGTCCTTAGTTGTAGAACTTCTGTTCTTCTAGACTTCAAGCAATTCTTTTGAAGGTTATTCTGTAGTTTAGTTGTAATTTTGATGTGGTCATGAGAGGAGGAAAGTACAACATTTACATACTCCACTATCTTGACCAGCAATTCTCCACATTTAGCTTTTCAAACAAAGTTACACATTTAATGTATCATTTTTAGTCTGGTAAATGTTATATATGTACATATAGCACAAAAACATGGTTTCTGCCCACCTTTGTTATAGTTTTCTTCTGAAAAATTCCAGACAATGCATTTATAATTTAATAATCTCTAACTCACATCTCTTCATATAGCCAATACTAGGTTTTGAAACTTTAATTTTTGCCTTTTCAGATTCAAGTTAAAGCACAGTTACTTTGCTTGGCTGTGACATTTTTGTCCACATTCATTGCCTCTCTATTAGTAGGAGCACTTTCCTCGTGTAGAAGACCCGCTATCTTCTTTTTGGAAGTAAAAAAAAAAATTCTCTTTTGCACCACCTAATTATTTCCCAAAGCCCCTAGGGGTTCTCAGCTACCACCTATATGTCTATGCCCTTTAGTTTTTGCTTACATCTTCAGGGCCATACATTAGTAGCAACCACATGTCCTAGGGACAGCATTGATAATCATATACAATCACAGAGGAGAATAGAATTTTCCCACACATTTTGCATTTAATTCACAGGAAAATAGTTCATCCTTTTTAGTCACAGTCTGAATGAGAACCCATGAACTCCTTGGTAGAGCACCAACCACTTCATCCCTCCACCTCCGCCTTTTGGGACGCTGATAAAACTCCTCAAATGTGAGTGTCCTGAGAATTCTTCTTATTCTGTGTGGAGTGAGAGGGAGGTTGTCACTGCCCTTTTGAGAGATCTACATTCATCATCCAGGGAAGTATCTCCATATATCATACATAATCGTACCAGTGCAAAATTTCTTTTTGATACCAGATTCAAATTTCCTCTGGCTCCTCAGAAATATTTTTCTCTAGTCTTTCTTGTTTTGTCTTTTTTTTTTAATTTGAATGTCATTTCTAGGACCTTTATTCTCTCTAATAAGCTGGAACCATAGAATGGCACTCATCAAGTGCCTTCACTTTTTGCTCAAGACTGAAGTCAATGCTACATTTACAGACTGGATATTACCAAGGGCCTCAGGCAGGAGGACAAACATAGTAGGAACATTCAGCAGTATCATCTGTGGTCCTAACTTCCAGCCATCAACGCAAACTGCTGCCTGTCATAGTACCCTTCATAAACTTCCTATTTGTTGTCCTTTGTTACACCTGGGCCTCTACTACAGAATTATGTGTGGTGGTGGTGAGAGTGAAGTGGATGTCATATTACTGCTATTAGTGTTCTGCATGGGTTAGATATGCTTGTTGCATAGAACACTCAATTATTAAGCTTCCTTGTTCACACCTAAAACAGAAGTGCCTACCAGGAAATGTGACTTCTTTATTGCATTTTACTTGTCTTTGCTCCTGATTCCTCTCAATATCTATTTAAAAGCATTTAGAATATGATTAGAGGTCTGGGAGGGTAAATGAGAGGTAGATGATTTTGAATCCATAAAAACTTTGTGGATTTGTGCAGACTTCATTCAGAAGCTACAGAGAGATTAGGACAATGCAGGGTCATAGATATCTGGGTCTAGGCCCAGGTCTAGGGTCTTTTGCCTGTTGAAGTGGGAGAACTCAAGATCAGAACAGGAAAAAAGTAAACCACAGTCCTTTTACTGGTCTCATTTATAAACATATAAACTCTCATTTTTTCCTCATCTTATATCTTATGCTTTTCTGATTCTTGGACCCAAAGGACAGTCCAAGGCAGTTTGGATTTTAGTTCAGCTACATAATATCAAATTTACTTGGAACTAAACTATTATTTAAGTATTATTTCTATGGAAAAATTAGTTACAAGTGATAAAGCCATTCACCAATTTTGGAATTAAATACATTCGGCACTTGGGGGATGACTCTATGAGGTTCATTTAAATAAATACAAAAGTGTGAGTGTGTGTGTGTTACACACACACTCACACACACACACTAGAATTTTGTATTTCAAGCCAGTTGTTAGATTTAGTATACATTATAGTACATTATATTTTCAAATCAAAATTAAAAAGTTCACATAATCAAAACAGTCTATAATATTCTAAAAGATTTTTAAGAAGCTAAATTTTATGTTAGACCTTTAACTTTGATGTAAAGCTCTATATTTAAAAATGAAATTTTAAGGGAAATGTGAATTTTAGTAGATGCATGCTTTCAAACAATCATTACATACTCACCCTCCTAATTGTTTTAGTCTTAACATTTAGTTAAAAAAATGATTGTAGATGAAAACTAAAGATATTATATCTGCAACTTCTGGTCTTGGGATAGGGCAAAACCCCCACAAATCCATAACACAATAAACATATTTTTTGAAAAATTTTATTATGTCCCTTTAAAATGTCCTCAATGTTTTATCTTTCATTTTATTTTTTTCAATAAAATTCTCTACCTAATAAATATGTGTGGATGTGTGTGTGTGTGTGTGTGTGTGTGTATTTTCCAACATAATTAATAAAGTCAAAGTGATAAAGCAAGAACAATGCTTGTTTCCATAGAATTATGTTTCTGGAACAAAGCAAATACATAATTACATTTTATTATAACTACTAAAACTTAACTTGATTTTTTGAAAACTAATTATATTAACTTCTGTGACCTAAAGTGTAGTTTTTCCCCCACTCCAGTAATTAGAGGGACATTAATATCTATTATATTTTAATACTAGAGAGTCAGAACTGGTAATGTGCCATCACCCTGCCCACAATTTAGCACAAGCCAAAATACTGGTAAAAGAGACCTTACAGTATGCATTTGTCAAAATGTACCTGGAAGCTCTTAGAGGAATATTAGAACAACTGACGACAGGTGAAGTAAAAGAAGTCTCAGACTTCTGAATTCAGGAGGATTCAGCAGAATTTCCTATAGTGTCACTTTGGGCATTTAAAACCCTAACATATTACATGAATGCTCTCTGCAATTAGAATAGCAACTACAGGTGGAACAGATTCAAAACTGCTTACCAAGTTGTTTGTATCTGTTTCCCATTGGTCTCCTGAGGCCACAGAGACAAGGAATTGGCCTGGGTTTTTTTTCCTTTAAAAAACTAATGCATGCTAGTGGCAGCAGCTTATTAGGTACCCCTATATCATTTCCTTAAAATCATAGACATGCCACCCAATTAAAACAGTACTTTGTGGAACCCAAAGGAGCATAGCCAGGTGATCCAAAAAAAAAAACTCTGGTATGCTAGGAGAAGCTAAGATAGGCTTACACTGAACCACATAGGCCTGCTTTGGCCCCCTGAAAATCAACACATCTTTTGCATATATGCTCTGTAACTACCAGTGCTCTGCCAAGGAGAACTGTTATTTTCAATGGAGCCTCTCTGTATCAGCAGGAAGAATTTATACCCAGTCAGTGAGCCAGTGGAGAGCAGCTCTTGGTGTTCATCACATTTTAGTGCAGAGAAGTGCTTTGCCCTAAAGGTGCCAGGTAAAGAGAGTTGCCAAGTGAAGAAAATATATTGAATGCATTTCCAAAAGGGAATCTGACCCTTTTGTTTCTAGGATCTCAGAAAGGTAACTTTCCTCAGTTCTTACATAAAGTATAAGGGAAGACAAAGGCAAAAATATCCACTCTCTGTTAGAATGCATGTATGTAATGTTTTTCTATTTAATCATATGTTTATTTCTAATTATTTTATACGCTTTCCTCTATTCAGATGTCTGACTGCATCACACCTCCAGATGCTGAATTTATTAGTATTTCCCTGTTTCTGCTGCTCTTCCTTCTCAGGAACCACATCATTATAGGTCCCTGTGATTCTTCCCACAGAACTCTTTCCTTTGGGATAATCCGGCCTTCACCTCCTAGATTTTAGGACCTATAAAAAGGAGTTAAAGGGTCACATTTTCTTTTGAAAGCCAGTGGCAGTCCCACATCTATTTTGGGTTTTAGATGTTCCCCCATCTCTCCCCATCCCCACACAGCAGGTAAAGATCCTTTAGACTTCACACACCTTCCTTCCCTTCTTACTGTAAGCCCCTCCCTCATTTTATACTAGGATTGATTTTACCATAGCTGTCCTCAGAGCGTCAGTTTGTTCAGACTGTTCTTGCAAGTAACATGAAAGTATCAACATTTTGCCTGCGGGAGGACTTCAGAAAACTTAGGCTAGACGGAAAAACAAACAGACGGGTCCAAATAAAATAAAAGCACCCAACTTCTAATTTGGTTCTCTCTTGCTTTTTGATAATGATGCTCTGCTGGCTCTCTTTACAAAGCAACTTCATGACAGCAACTTCGTTCCAACTTGGTGGGTGACGAAGTGAAAGGTTCCACCCCTGAGCAGGTACAGCAGCTTGTTCGGGAAGGACTGCTCCACAGTGAGGATGACAACAATTAGCACATGCTACTCATTAACAAACGGAGATTAGAAGGCAGCCGAGATGGCAAGCTGCCATCAGTGCGATAGTTACGGGGCAGTTTAATTTCTAACGAATGTGAGCACTGGATCGGTAACAATATTCGACAAAATGCCGCCTGCATTCTCTTATGGCTTTCATTACCAAATTGAAAATCTGTGTAGATTTCTGAAAATTACTTTTAAATGTAGCCAATCTCCTAGACTGCAAGGCTTGATTTGCTGGTGAGGGAGCCCTGCTGTGAGATTTTAATGAAAGATCATAGTGGCCCTCCAAGGCCGGCAAAGAGCTATGGGCCCTGGAAGACCCGAAATAATCTGTTTTACTTTTAATGGCAGCCATTTTATATTCATTAAGATCAAAATGCAGTTTTGCAGGCAAATTGCAAAGCTGTTCCACTCACAGCTTGAGAACCTGGAGGCCCTACAGCTTTTTATCTTGTTCATAAGCAAATATGCAGTTAATATCTTTTAATATGCTTTGATGCTTGGTACCTTATGGGTACATTGTATTGGAGGTTAGAGGACTGCATGTTTCCTTGGCACAGTCAGCCACCAACTAAAGCGGTAGTCCTTTTATTTCCATAATGGCAGAAGAAATGAGTCTCTCTCTCTTTTTATCGCCACCCCATTTTTTTTTTTTAAATATGAGCTCTGCTCAAATAAATTGTAAAGCACCGTATAGTGTACATTCAGAGTCTCAGAGAAGGCACAGTTTTTCACTGGGATCCATCTGTTGGTGGTTCATATTATTTAAATTTATACAGTCACATTATTTAAATGTAAACAGCCAAATAAGATAGGATCAAATCATTGGCATCTGGAAACTGTGCTCTCATCCTCTTTGATTGTGAGGTTGTCTGCATTAATAATGGAGTTCTAAAGACTGTGATTCCACCTGATATATTGTATGACCTTAGCAGTTGTGATTTTATCAGGGTTTCACTGTAGTAGAAAATGAAGGTATTTTGCAGCTCATTTCCAGCAAAGCTAGTTTGTATTATCCTCTGTCCAGAGCAGTCCTGACCGTTTTGTGTGTTATAAAATATCCCCCCCACACACACAGCTGCCCCCTTTCTGCTGTGCAGCTGTACTTCCGGTCCAGAACCATGTCGTAGATTAAATTCCATCAGCTGTCTTGTAGCAGGTAAATGGTACTATGATTAATGAATAGGAAGGAAGGAAGGGGGCATTTAGTTTTGTGAAGTGAAATCTTGGCCTCTCCCCCATATTGCTGTTACTGCTTTCACTTCGGCAATGTCTATCTCTTCTCTATGACAAGAAATAAGGTTGATGCAAGTGAATCTTATTACTCAACCCATTATTTCATTTTAATTCTGCCTTAAGCAATAGGCCAGGGTTAGAAATAATTGTCCAAAATCATAGGATTATTCAGTTGTTGCAAAAGTAAAATTTAGGGAGAGATTTTTTTTTTTTAAGGAACTAGCGAGGTCTATTTCAAAATTCCCAAAGATTAGGAAGCCAAACCAAGATAGAACTTTTGCTTCTTTCCCTTAATATATATATATATTGGCTTTTGGCTTTTGGCTTTTGAATGTTCTCTGGTGGGAGTTGGGACATAGGAGCCTTTCTGTGGTTGGGAGTGAAACTTCCACCCTTATCAGGCAGAAAACAAAGGCGTTGTGCATCCCTTTCTGACTTTCTAGTCATCAAAGCTTCAGCCTTCTTAAAGAACATTGTGGGGCCAGCTGGTTTAAGAATGGGAGTTAGCTCCTTTATGGAAGTTAATACAATATTGTGCTGTCTCCAAAAAATAATGTTCCTTGAGACAGCTCCATAGAAAGGCCAGCCTTTGTATCCCCAGGCCTGCATAACCTTTGTACTTACCCGTGCCCCAAAGGCATATTATAATATTGTATGACATGTTTACAAGTCCTAACATCTTACTTTGTGCAACTGCCTAGCTTCTTTGCAGGGCTCAAGAATGCAGGCTTTGACTGTCTGATGAGGGAATTCGATAACCCACTCTATGGGTCTCAGGGCAAGGTGAAGGTGTCTGGCCTGCCAAGACACAATTTAATGGGCTTCTGAAAACACTCAAAAGGCAGACATAAATGTGTGGATGGGCAGC